>JAWZYV010000909.1:0-19891 GCA_038373885.1 Cheiracanthium punctorium | reverse complement strand
TTGTCTATATATGGATATTTACAGTTTTATTCGCTTTTATAATGCAATAAAATTTTGAGAGATATATGAAAACAGCGTTATGAAGACTTTTAGTGCATTAAAAAACTGACGATATCAAAAAAATACTCAAAATAAACTGGCATTTAAAAGATAAAATAATTAAAGCTTTGTAAAACAACAGACATAAAAGGTGCTTATCAAATTATGGAAAATAGCACACATAAAAGGTGTTTATCAAACAGTTTCATAAGTACAGTTCATGTGTGTTATTTTACAGTTTTTATTATTTTATTAGCAGTATCTTTAGCTCTTCTAAACTTCTTAATTTCTGTAAATATACACATTGCGCCTATTTCATAATGTAAAATTTTATGAATTGTGGAACCGTTTTTCTTAGGATGTATCCTTTGCGTTGTACAGCCTAACTTGTAATTTCAAAATCAAACCGAAAAAATATCAGTTTTATTTCAGGTGCAAAAAAGATTACTGGACATGTAGTGAGCAATGTGCCAGAATTTTTGCTGAGGATGCAAAATCATAACGAAAGAATATCAGTTTTATTTCAGATGCAAAAAAGACTAATTAAACATGTACTGAAGAGTGTGCCAGAATTTTTGCTAGGGATACGTTTTTGGGAATCACATATTGCACTCAGGTGCAAAAAGAAGCTTGAATTGAACAAGTAAGATAAATCATGTGAAATGAATTAATTATAAAACTTTTTCCAACGTAGCTGTCTTTCTTTTCCCCAAATTTAATGATCTAACGATATGTGGCAATCTATTGTTATCAAACTTTCATTGCTGATCAAACATTGATCTTTGGCAAAATATGAGCAAAATTAAAAAAAAAAATATCACTATTACTGCACTTATACAAGACCCTGTAAAAGAACACGAAATGATATTTCCGTCTTTTAAATAAAGAGTAAGTTGTTATAAGCGTCTAAATACTTAATGTACTGTGGTTGAAATTGATGAATGTTTGTAAACTGCCATAAACAGTACTGTATTAGAATTATTTTGAGTGTTCCAGTAAAAGAACTATAAATGCTACATTCACTTCTTCGATAGCGAGTATTATTACTGCCCATAGAATGTAATGAAAATATTTTGGGTGCTCCTGTAAAAGAACGTAAATGCTACATACATAATTTTCAATGCGGTACATCGTGCTGTATACAGGGATAACATATATAAATTTTATGGTAATCGATGTACATTAGAGTAAAGTACGGACAGACAAACATACAAACACTTTTCAACTCTTTTGGGAAAGTGTTGAAAATTTGAAAATCAGAGATGACTACTTCGCATGTTACATTAAATTTTACAGTAACGCGAATAAAACCCTACCTTTTTGTATACAAAGCAAGAGCTTTAAATATGCATTTATTCTGTTTAAATAAAAGTAATAAACGATTATAAAATAGAAAAGTTGTAAAAGCGATAGATAGTAGTTTTAAATCGAAAATGTTTGTCAAATGAAACATAGTATCCCCTCGCACTAAAACAGACTTGGCCACGACGATTTATGCAAGTGGTTAAATATTGAAACCAGCTCGGAAAATAGTAATCGAGACCATTTTAAGAGAACATCCCTTTTTCGGTGTTGTTTGGATGAAAATCTTTGTAGTTAGTTACATCTCTTCTGAGAATTACATCGTCATTGGTGAACATCAGGGATTCCAACGTTGTCTTAAAATCTTTTGATTTAAAAAGAGAAATGTTCCTTTTCTGTTCCCTTGTTGTTGTTTCTAATGCCCGCTGGCAACCACGAAGCGGTGCCAGATCCCTCATATAAGATGGGTGGAAATGGACGGCTCCCATTTTAATGAGCCCCAGTGGGAGGAAGTCCGACTTTGCTCGGGGTCCCCTAATTTTAACCAATTTCAGATGAGGAACCAACTACCTGAAATCGGCAACCCCAGAAATATTGTTTGAACATGGAGGACATTGGAGCCACGACGGATTTTACGTGCACTAGCTCCCACAGCAGTCCAGCCGAAAAAAGGAGTTCACCCTCCCAAGTACTGGCCAAGCCGGATGCTGCTTCACTTTCCGTGTTCTTATGGGAACGGAGTTTAGTAACTATAGGCCTCTGCAGGACCTATTCGCTTGATACGACCCCCGTCAAAATTTTCGGTCACGCTATGCTTGTGAATACCATTCATGCTGCATTGGGTTTATCACGAAAAGCACAACTAATATTGGCCAACATCCCCAGACAGCACATACAGGCCGGATTCATTCCATGGATTTTTGATTCATCCCATGGAAAAATGAAAGAAGCAGATCGGCATCAGCCATCGGCCAATACTGATCAATCTCGCCAAAAAACGGCGTGACAACCATAACAGTCACTTCAAACTTAAGTCAAATCACCTGGAGTTAGATTGGCATCTAGTTAGGGCGCTGGCTTCCCACGCTTTAGTTCCCGAGATCGGTCCCAGTAGCGGACGCTAGACCGAAACAGGTTAAAATAACTTGAGGCTCCAGAGTAGAGGGGAAAATGCGTGGAAAAATAAAATATATGGGGCGAGATCGCCAGTTTGAATTAAGCTTGCTATGTCAAGCTTAATGCAAGTTGGGCAAGTGTAAACTTGAACACTTGATTCAAGCTTGCATTAAGCTTACACGCTTGAAATTTTCAAGCTTAATTCAAGTTCATTGACTTGATAAATCAAGCTTGCTGCAATTTTGATGCAAATTTGCTGTGCTGTCTGGGTCATGTCTAGTTTTACATTGATCTTTGTTAAAAATAATATTTCAATGTTTCACCGAATGTTTAGTTGATTCAGTATATTACAGGCATCTTGGTTTCACCATATATGATTATGTTTCAAATAAAAATAGACCAAAAAAAAGAGGTTTCGCCAGTTTTTCATTTAAAATTTAACGAAACTAAAACTAATAGTTCTACTCTAATCGTTTGTTAACCGCGTAAACTAATCTGTTTCTGATAGCAAATAATTTTTATTCAACTGTGCAGAACACGATAATACTTTTATATGCGTTTTTATATGTTATTATTGCTCTTATAGTTATTTATGTTCTGGAAAAATCTGAAAATTGTTACTTACAGAAGAGCAATTGATATCCAATAATCGCCAGCGAGTTTTCAGGTTCATTCTAAAAAAAATTATAAAAGGTGAATGAAGTTTCAATAGCTTAGAGGCACTTGTTGGTACATTGCCAAGGCATTCTGCACCAGGCTTGTACACTAAATAATCCAATCCCGCACTGTTTTTCGTTTCGCGGGATTTCGGGATCGAGATTTATTGATCCCGCGGTATCCAGCAATCTCGCAGGATTGCCATTTCATTCAACAAAGAATTCATTTGAAGCTGTCAGCAGAAAAAAGTAAGAGAAATCTCTTACTTTTTTCAGTGTAGTTACTGAAGTACTACTGAAGTTTAACGGTAATAATACTAATTAATTGTTAAATAAGACATTATCTAATTTTGGTAGATAATACAAAAGCACTTGATGAAAAGGCTCTCTCTCTCACTCTTTTTACAGAAATACGAAAATTTATAGGCGCACTAACATATTTACCGTTGTCGCTTAGTTGCTGGAAAAAAGAACATAATAAAGAGATGACAAATGAATTGTTTCAATTATTGATCTGTTTCTAGTAAAATAATTGAAAGCGTGAGTTAAAAGAAATTAAATCTAAATTTTAAACTTTTTAAAATTGATTTGTGATAATCCACTTAGATACATTAGTGTAGAATATTTGAGCTCAACTGGAGATTAGGAAGTTTGAGAAAAATTTAGATTGAAGTATAACGTTGTGCTTGATCCAAACTCCCACAAGGAAGATGATTTTTTTTTAATTAAAATAATAAAATAAAAATGTTTAGTTATTGAATTATGTATTTTTGTCTAAGACACATAAATATGCAAAAATTTTTTTTCAATTGATGATTGGGAATGCGGCATAAAATTGTAATAATAATTCGTTTCTCAATTTCAATCCTGCGTTATTGCGTCTTAATCCAGGAGACTAGTCCTGCAAACATTTGTGCGAGATCCAGCAGGATTCCATTCCCGCGAGATAGGGATTAAATTCCCTGCTGCACACACATACACTAATGATTTCGGAACCTATGACATGAGTGACACCCTAACCCAATTTGAGTTTGATGCTTCACTGGTTTCCATAGCCGTAGATTGAGACAAAAGCCACATAGTACAAAAAATATTCGTGTCTAGCAAAAATTGAATTTCATATTTTAGGACACGACACCAGTGCTAAGCTTTTTCCAAATTTCCACATGTCGAGCTCTAAAGGTTCACCATCACTGAAATACATAGATAACCCTTTAACGCGCAACTATTTTCACATCTATATAGAAGAACAACTGTATAGAATGCCCAATGCTGAAAAAGTACACCCGTTGTCTCCTTTTTTGAACACAGCCGGCTGTGTCAAAAAAGAACTTTGTAGCATTCGATGGGCGATTCCATCGATCGTCATGTTGCTGGTAGTTAATTCGAGAGATGGCAAGGGGTGCACTTTTTCGGTTCTGGGACCTTTTAACCCTATTTTTTACTACTAGCAGTTGAAAGCGTTGGAAAGAGGTGGTTTCACCGCGTTAAAGAGTTAAATTATGATTATTCAGTTCTCTTAACTGAATCAGATATTTAAAAAATCACTTGTCACGTTTTCAGGAATCGACAAAAAATGCGCAACTCATAAATATGTTAATTTTCAATTACTGATTTTGATAAATTATAACGATTAGGTTCCAAAGTGTGTAATACTTTTATCTAAATAACTTTCGTCGTGTGATATGTATTGAAAAGCTGCGTTTGGTTCTGTGTGTAGAAAAATCGTGACTTGTTTTCTGAAATGACATATTTAATTTCTATCAAATTCTAGGAAACATAAATAACTATTCAGAACTGAACTATCTTATAAATAAAAATGAAATTCTGTTTGTTTGTTTGTTTGTGGATTTGATTCGTATACAAATCCACAAAAATGGACCTATCGGCCTGAAATTTAGCACAGATATGTAAAATAATATAGATTAAATCGTAGTCCACTTTAAAACTTTGAAAGTCCACCCGTTCCCGGAATGTAAGAGATTTTTTTATGCCCTTCACGCAAAAAGCTTTCCGTAATTGTAACCCCTGTAGTGAAAAAAGTGTGAAATAAGGATCGTGGTTGCCATGTGTGGCAATTTTGCCGAATAAAATGCTTTAAATTCTCAAAGTAAAAATAAAAGAATAATAATGATTTTTTTTTGTTAGTTTATATTCGTAAGGTTATTTTTTTTAAATTATAATATCGTGTGCATGGGAAATCAGAGCAGGAATGTAATGTTTTACACGCAAAATAATAAGAATTGAAGATTTCCGAGGCTAATGTGTAAATTTTTTTAGTTTGGCGAAAAAATAAAATGGCTGAAATATCGATTTTGAGTAACTGAGTTCTAGCGGTTTGCACAGTTTTCGGCTTGGCGCAATTTATTGAGAGCTTAAGGAAATAGATTTTTGAAAACAAGTGCAAAGGTTTTATTAGAATACAGCGTTAAATTTTAATGATCCGTGAAGAAATAATGCAGTTATTAAGGGATTTCAAGCGATCTATCTACAGAATTCTCGCCAATTGAGTACATTGATTTAAGTTGGGGGAATTCCGCCAAATTTCAGAAAATTGAAATCTTCTCATTTAGTACATCGGAGTAACGATGAATAAAACACATTATAGTTGATAATTTTAAAAAAATCGGCTGTATTAAGGGATTCCAATTTTCAAATAAATGCGTGCTATTCTTTGGCGGTCGAACCATTTCCCATATTGATTGCTGCTAAGTCAATGCTTCGAATGATTCCCTGAAAAAACTCTTGCAAAATGGCGTATGTTGGCACTTTGGCGAGGCTTAGATTTGAAACTGGATTTTATTTGAGACTGGTATTTAATAACACTGGTTATAGATAAAAATGAATGTTGGTATGTGTTTATGAGGTTGAAAAACTCCAGCACCGTTGAGCACCGTTGCACCATGAAATTTGGTTCACCTAAGTCTTTTATGATGGAGAGGGTTTTTATGCTATCCGTTTTCCTTAACTTGCCACTTGGTGCCGCAGCACAACGTCGAATTCTATTCCGTTTAGCCGTTTGCTATACGAATATCGTCCAACCGATTTCGATGAAATTTGGTACACGCGAATATTAGAACACGGAGAATATTTTTCACTATCCACTTTGCTGCAACTTGCCGCTAAATGGCGCTGCAAAGCATCAACTTCTATACCGTTCGACCGATCGGCATAAAATTTTTTATACTTACACATTTGAGCACGTAGAATATATTCTAACTGCGTTCCTTTTGATGTTACTCACCACTAGATGACACTGCAATGCTTTATTATTTTAACTCACCACTAGATGACGCTGCAGCAGGCCAAATTCTTGATCATTCAAATGGTCGCTATGAAAATCAGTATACATAGCTATTTGAACAATGAGAATATTTTGGCGATCCATTTTGCTATAACTCGCCACTTGACGGCGCTGTAGCAAATCATTACTTTAATTAACCACTAGATGGCCCTGCAGTGTATCACTTCTTGACTGTGCAAATGATCGTTATGAAAATTGGTATACATAGATATTTGAACACGGTCGCTATGAAAATCAGTATACATAGCTATTTGAACAATGAGAATATTTTGGCGTTATCCATTTTGCTATAACTCGCCACTTGACGGCGCTGTAGCAAATCATTACTTTAATTAACCACTAGATGGCCCTGCAGTGTATCACTTCTTGACTGTGCAAATGATCCCTAGAAAATAGGTATACATATAACGCGATATCCATTTTGCTATATCTGTTTATTACAATGAATAGTAATCACCACAAATCGTAATATCAAAAAGTCCATTCATTCCCGTGCGAAGAACGGGTACTTCAGCTAGTCATTTCATAAAATTAGAATGAGGAAAATAAAATCGTTGGCTCTGCAGAAGGTTTGTACAGGATCGTATATATTTATAAACACACGCAACGGCCGTCAGAGAAATCTGGGAGATCGGTGAGGTGATGTATACCCATGCCATTTCTAAAATTTAATTCAAGATCTCACTTCAAAAAAGTACCAAAAGAATTCAGGATCTCAAATATGGCACTCCGGCTATTAGCATGTTTTCGTTAAAACATTTGGGGCAGATATATAAGTTGTTTTTATTCTAATTCCTATAGTTGTTTGGATATATTTCAGAAAAATATAGGAGATTGCCTTTGGGATTAGTTGATCTGAATTTTGTTTATCATTCATTGTCTTGGGCAATATATATTTGCTGCGAAGTACTTATTGTTGCTAAACCTAATATTTTATAGGCACTACTATATAAATAAATCATTTAAGGCAAAAAGTGTGTAGAACAAATAAATAAGTTACCTTTTTTTTAATGGTACTAGGGGCCAAGGCCCCCAGACTTGCTACGCTCGCTTTTCGTATGAGGTATTCGGCCCCTAATAAGGCTTATTCGTAAAAAAAGACATAATTTCAACAGACAAAACCGGAAGATTGGATCAGATAGAATGTTACTGAGCTACGCATTGCTTGGTTCTTGCATGTTCATTGGTACATAAAAATTTAAACTTCACACTACAGTAGACCCCTTCCCCCTCATAACACGGAAGATATTTTGTTATGGGAATCCGTGTTGTACGGGTCCTGAGCTATACTCCACCTGGAGTGCGGACTCCGCTTATAATCGCTGGAAAAATTATTTGCACTCCTCAGAAACACAATGATATTTAATGTTGCCATTCAAAAGTTTTATTAATTAGGAGCTAACGCGTAATAAAATCAGAACATCTGTTTCAGCTGTATTTTTAATAATGTAAAACCTATTGGACACCTTGCGAATTTAAAACCCATGGCGATTTTTCATTATTTGGTGAATTGCGTACATGTGAAGTTAATAAAAGCTACGGAACAGATAGGATAGTTTTCCACCCATGGTGACTTTTCATTATTTGGCGATTTCCACATACTCACAACCTATAATTACTGTTCATTTAAGGTTACCGGAAAACCGTTATTCATATTTTCATTTACATAATCGTTTGCAGGTTGGCGTACTTGACACCACGAATTATACCATCTCGCCGCGCTAGCAAATATCCAAAGTGTACTATAACTGCTATAATGGCATAGTGAACGCCGCCAAAATTTTCTACTGGTAGCAAATAATCCAGCTGGACCGAACCGGCTTTAAAATAATCTGCATTTTAATTATTTTTCATTTTCAAGATATTAGTTATTCTGTTTTGGAAAAACGAAAAAAACTTCGAAAACTTCTAAAATAATTCGATTTTGGAAATTTAAGTCAGCTTAGCAGGTTCCTCGGAATTTTTCTAATCTGTGGGCACCTTAGTCGAAACTCAAATCCCCACGGTTTAGGAGGAGATAGGGCAACAAGCTTTGACAGCGACAGCGACAGCGGCCTTTACTTTTTTTTAGAATAGAGAGATAATTAAATTTCCAATACAATAGCTTAATGAACACCCCCCTCCCCCGAAAAAAATAGTTTATAAAAAAAATCTGAAATTCTTCCAGATTTTATTTACGCACTCGGGTATATAAAATCTGGAAGAATTTTATTCCAGACGCCCCCCAGACGATTTTCCAGACGCCCCCCGTTTCGAGGTTTCTGTTTCCTCTTCTGTAAGGCGTCGTTTTGGCATTTGGGAAAACAATGTACCTCCTTTATTATACGTAGAGAAAGTGACCATTCCGTTTGATCTGTCGACATAAAATTCATGATTGAACCCAAGACACTAAGTGTGATCACACCAACTCCCTAGAACATCATTGATCTGGGAGGCCCTCTGTCGACACGCAATTCGTGAACCGAAAAACACTAAAAGTGATTACACCAAGTCCCAAGAACATAGAAATTTTTTCCGACACTATTGAAAATGAGCAATCAACCAATAAACTTGAAAAGTATCCAACCCCCCCCCCTCTGTCGAGACACAATTCGTGATTGTACCAAAAAACACTAAAAGTGATCACACCACGTCCCAAGAACATCTAAAATTTGCCAAGAATATTGAAAATGTGCCATAAACCAAGAAACTTGGAAAGTGTCTACTTGCCACACGAAAGTGACCACCCCGTGCTTGAAAGAAATAGCACCCAAGTGCTAACAAGTGCTAATCATCATATATATTATTTCTCAAAGGTGTTTTTTCTGGCGCGGCTAGATCTCATTAAATACTTGACCAAAAAAATTTTTTAAAATACCCAGTTAAAGCTTATAATTTCTACTTTTGACGAAAAATATGCAAAAATTCGGAAAACATCTTTTTGTTAATAAAAAAATAAAAAAAACAAATCATATATGATTATTTCTCAAAGGTGTGTTTTGCTGACGCGGCTAGATCTGATTAAGTACGTGACCCCCCCCCCCCCCCCCCCCAAAAAAAAAAAAAAAAATGTAACAGGCTCCATGGTTCCAGGTTGCCATGGAGTCAGATGAATTGAATATCTATATAAATAAAATTAGACTTTTGTCTGTACATTTCTTGGAATTCAAAAATTTTGCGATTTCTATCCGTTTCAAGCGCCCGGGAATCCGATGCGACCCTCAAAAAAAAGTTTGTCTGTCTGTCATTCTGTCATTCTGTCATTCTGTCCGTGACGCTTTTTTTTGTTTAAGCATCACGCAAAAACGACTGAAGCGAATGATATGAAATTTGGTGTCATGATAGGTGGTCACTCAACTTAAAACATAGGCGTCCAATTTTTAAAAAATCTTGATTGGATTTTGAGATTTTGCGAAAATCCTTTCAAACTGCGTAAATTTGTGTTCAAGCATCACGTAAAAACGACTGAAGCGAATGATGTGAAATTGGGTGTCATGATAGGTGGTCACTCAACTTAAAACATAGGCGTCCAATTTTTAAAAAATCTTGATTAGATTTTAAGATTTGGCGAAAATCCTTTCAAACTGCGTAAATTTGTGTTCAAGCATCACGTAAAAGACGACTGAAGAGAATGATATGAAATTGAGTGACATGATAGGTGGTCACTCAACTTAAAACATAGGCGTCGAATTTTAAAAAATCTTGATTAGATTTTCAGATTTTGCGAAAATCCTTTCAAACTGCGTAAATTTGTGTTCAAGCACCACGCAAAAACGACTAAAGCGAATGATATAAAATTGGGTGTCATGATAGGTGGTCACTCAACTTAAAACATAGGCTTCCAGTTTTTAAAAAATTCTGATTGGATTTTGAGATTTTGCGAAAATCCCTTCAAACTGCGTAAATTTGTGTTCAAGCATCACGTAAAAACGACTGAAGCGAATGATATGAAATTGAGTGACATGATAGGTGGTCACTCAACTTAAAACATAGGCGTCGAATTAAAAAAAAATCTTGATTAGATTTTGAAATTTTGCGAAAATCATTTCAAACTGCTTAAATTTGTGTTCGCACATCACGTAATAACTGCTAAGGTGAAAAAAATGATATATGGTGAAATGATAGGTGGTCACTCACCTTAAACTATAAGCATCTAATTAAAAAAAATCCATCAGATTTCGAGATTTTGTGAAAATCGTTTAAAACGGAGTGAATCTTTGTTCCCGTATTACGTAATAACGACTAAAGCGAATGACATGAAATTGGGTCACACGATAGATAGTTGCTCAACATAAACTATAGGAGTCCAATTTTTTAAACATTTTTATTAGATTTTGAGATTTTGTGAAAATTCTCCCAAAATACGTTTATATTTCTTCAAACATCACGTAATAACGACTAATACGAATGATACGAAATTGAGTGATATGACAGGTAGTTGCTAATCTTAATTTATACGCGTTGAGAGAGAGAGAGAATTTTAAAAATATTTTGCTTACATTTTAAGATTTTTCGAAAATCGTTTTAAAATGCTGAAAATTTGTTCCAGCATCACGAAATAAAGACTGCAGGGAATGAAACGAATTTGGGGACAGGATAGGTTGTCACTCAACTTAAATTCTAGGCTTCAAATTTTTCAAAAATGTTGATTAAATTTTGAGATTTTGCGAAAATTATTTCAATGTGCGTAAATATTCGTTCGCGCATCACATAATTACGACTAAAGCGAATGAAATGATATTACTTAGTTACTCTCTAACCTGTAATATTTTAACAATACATGAAAATTATAACTTCGCTTTCTTTACTTTGGCAACATACTACATCCATTCTGTGTACTCCTACAATGCTGACGAAAGTTCTTGCTTTTTGGAAAATTTCATTCACTAACCCGTCGAGGACGGGTACTTCAGCTAGTACTTTCTATAAAAATGAGAATCAACGGCAGATAAAAAAGTAAGAAAAATAGAACAGCTCGGAGTTGTTATTATGTTTTTTGTATAGATTGGATGGATGATTGAAGGTGACTAGAAATACAGGTTATTTTGTAAATAGTTTGTAAAATAAATATTTAAATGAGGTTAAAAGAACTTCTTATTTTGTCTTTTCAATCGAGCCGTCTCATTTTTATAATTCAGGGAGTTGTATTCATCAGTCGCTGGCAGAATATTTTGTTCTATGCCATTTTCTCGAAGGTTTGGCGACATTCTTCTGGCGCCCCTGGATAGGCGGTTCCGATAAAACTGTACTTATTCCCCGGATAAATCTCATACCTTCGGATCCAACTGTACCCTTCCAAATGATGAGAAAAAAATTCCAAATGAAAGTAGCCTTCGCTATGATCATTAATAAAGCTCAAGGCCAGACACTTCAAAGGGCAGGATTGTATTTACCAGAAGCTGTATTTTCACACGGACAGTTATATGTGGCTTTTTCACTAGTTCGCAAATTCAGTAATATTCATGTTTGTATTAAAGAAATATATCGTCAAAAAATCAATGATGATCACATAATAACTGCTAATATGGTTTTTAAAGGGGTTTTATAAAATAAAACAGTTAAAATAAATTTATTTCTGTTAAAATAAATGTCTGCTTTTTGAATGATTTCCAGTCAAACATCTAACTGACCCTTGAAAATATTTAACAGAATATTATGTACTTATAGACACATTTATTCATTTTCACACTATAATATTTACAGTTGTAGTATTAAATACGATATTGTGAGAAATTTTTGCACGGGTCAGCTAGTACATATAAATTATTACTCAAAGGTGTTTTTTTCTGGCGCGGCTAGATCTCATTAAATACTTGACAAAAAAAAATTTTTTTAAATACCCAGTTAAAGCTTATAATTTCTACTTTTGACGAAAAATATGCGAAAATTCGGAAAAAATCTTTCTGTTAATAAAAAAAATCATATATATTATTTCTCAAGGGTGTTTTTTTCTGGCGCGGCTAGATCTCATTAAATACGTGACCAAAAAAAAAAAAAAAAAAATGTAACAGACTCCATGGTTGCAGTTTGCCATGGAGTCAGATGAATTGAATATACTTTCTTTGAAAATGAGTAGCAACGACAGATAAAAAAATGTAAGAAAACTAGAACAACTCGGAGTATTTATTATGTTTTTTGTATAGTTTGGATGGATGATTGAAGGTAACTAGAAATACAGGGTTTTTTTTTTTGTAAATAGTTTGTAAAATAAATATTTAAATGAGGTTAAAAGACCTTCTTATTTTGTCTTTTCAATCGAGCCGTCTCATTTTGATAATTCAGTGAGTTGTATTCATCAGTCGCCGGCAGAATATTTTGTTCTATGCCATTTTCTCGAAGGTTTGGCGACATTTTTCTGGCGTTCCCGGGAGGGCGGCTTGAATTGAAACGGGCGCGACTGGATCTCATTAAATACGTGACCCCCCCAAAAATATATATGTATAAAATACCCAGTTAACGCTTATAATTTCTACTTTTGATAAAAACAGCGCCACCTGTTGGTGACACATGTTTTTTTTATTCTCTATGAAATGCAAAAATGTATAGAAGATGGCATTAGAATAACTTACAATATTTTTACTAAAAAATCTGGAGTGAATCCACTCGACTTTCCGAACACTTACGATTAAGATCATAACGAAGCATTTAAATAAATTTTAATTGATGAATAATTCAAGCATATATACCAAATTGAAACTCAATCGAATTCACCGTTTAAACGCTTGCGCACTTTCAAGAATTTCTCCCCATATGCCATTATGCCATAATATAAAAGAAATTTTTGTCGTAGAAAAAAACTATAAGTCTTATACACACCAAAATCAATACCGGTCTTAAGATGGTGATTTATAACATATATACCCAATTTCAGATCAGTCGAAGCTACCGTCGTAGCCCTGTAGAAAAACTATAAGCCCTATACACACCAAAATGAATACCGATCTTGCGACGGCGATTTATAACATATATACCCAATTTGAGCTCAATCGAATCTACCGTTTAAACGCTAGCGCACTTTCAAGAAATTCCTCCCATAGGCCATAATGTAAAAGAAATCTTTGTCGTAGCCCTGTAGAAAAACTATAAGTCCTATACGCACCAAAATCAATACCGGTCTTGCGACGGTGGTTTATGACATATATTTCCAATTTGAGCTCAATCGAATGCTCCGTTCAGAAGCTATCGTGTTCACACACACACACACACACACACACACACATACATACAACTCGTAAAAATAGCATAAATGGATTCAGAAGCCCTCAAAACGTGTAAAAACACCAAAATCTCGAAGTCGAATTTTTTCATGATTACAATACTTTCCTTACATGGTACATGTTCGGAAAGTAAAAATAATATCAATCCCTTAACGCAATAGAGTATACAATATTTTTTGTTATCCTATCTTTAGATAACACAAACAAACTGGATGCCCACACCCACAGTATGGTTTGCCCACTCGAGAGCATGCCACGTATAACTGTCCGTGTGAAAAACATGGTGTGCTCAAATCTAATCCACAAACAGACATAGTTTGGCCTTGAGACTTATTGATAGTCATTCCATAAAAAATTTTGCCAGCCCCCCCCCCCCAAAAAAAAAGGATGAAAATCTGAAACACTTTCAGATTTCAAATGCGCACTATAGTGCTATATATCAAAATCGTATCATAATTTATGCGTCGTCCCTATTTTTCGTCCTTATTCCATTAAGTTGGAAAGTGTTATCATTATTCATGACTGTGCTGTATTTTTCTTTCTTATTTCATAAAACCCATCTTTGGAATCGAAATCTATCTTAAAATCGCTTACTAAAACTATTTTCCAATCTTCGCCAAGTATATCACAACTATACTTCACCGTTTTATATATTGTTTCCTACTTTAACGCCTCGGCTCTCGCCAAGGAGGCGATGATTAAACATATGCAGTTTCCGTGACGATTTTTTGCATTTATGTAGAAATCGTAATTTAGAATTAAAATGGCGATTTGGAAAAACATGTAAGTACAACATGCCGTTACATTTTTATTTATTTTGGATTACCAATTAATGTAGTTTTAATAATTGTCTTAATTCCTTAACTGGCGCGTTTATCGCTAGTTTGTTTACTTTAGTTATCGCCTAGTTCTTTTGGGTGCGTTGAAACGGTACTTACGTATTATCCCGGCGGTCACTTCCGCCAAACTACTTTTCGTAGATTTTAAATACGTTGCCAATCGTATTCCAAACCATCAACAATTTCATTTGCCCGGCATTTATTTTGGTGAAAAATTGCTTGTCTTGGCGGACCGCCGGGATAATACGTAAGTACCGTTGAAACTTGTGCATAACTGCCAGAGACCCATGACTGCAAAGCTCGCCAAAGTACGGGTATTTTTTAGGTTGGCGAGAGTGGGGGCGTTAAAATAGGAATCAACTCTTTCTTGTACCATAAAACGCATCTTTGGAATCGAAACCTATCTTAAAATCGCATACTGAAACTGTTTTACAATCTTCGCCAGGCATATTCCAACTATACTGCAAAGACATTTTAAATGCTGTTTGGAATGGGCATCATAATCCATGAGTGTACCGTGTTTTCCTTTCTTGTTCCACAGAGCACTTCTTCGGAATAGAAATCTATATTAAAATCGCCTAATAAAACTCTTTTACAATATACGCCAGGCGTTTTCTAACTATATGTGAAATATATTTATAATAAATTGCCACGTTTTGGCACCACATTTAGCGATCCATTATCAAAAATTGCAAACCTTCTGCGACTTTCAACATTTTATTAACGCCCCCCCCCCTCTCCATATTATCTGGCAAACACATTTGAAAAGTGACTCGACACGCTAATGTCTACACAGAAATCCTGATTGAAATTAATAGCACCCTGGGGCTAAACATTTTGGGGTGGACCGCCCTTATGACTTAAGGTTACATTTATATATAACCTATTCTATGACCTAACGAATATACATAGAAAATTTCATTAAAATTGGTCGAGTGGTTTCGGAGGAGTTAGGTGACTAACACTGTGACAGGAGAATTTTATATATTAGAACTAGTTGACCCGGCAAACGTTGTTTTGCCATATAAATTATTCCTAGGATTATTTTAGTAGAAAGAAACGACTAACTTATTGTAAGTGTGTGAGGATGTGGTATATGAGTGGAAGAGGCATGGAGAGCTGTGAACGATGCTGGAATATAAAAATAACACAATACCAAACATTTATATTTTTAATTCATTGTAATTTATTCTTTACATTTATATATATCGCTAATTACAATAATTTTACTAAAAAATAATATCAATCCCTTAACGGAATAGAGTGAACAATATTTTTAGCTAACACAAACAAACTGCATGGTTTGCCCACTCGAGATCATGCCACGTATAATTGTCCGTGTGAAAAACATGGCGTGCTCAAATCTAAGCCACAAACAAACATAGTTTGGCCTTGAGACTTATTCATAGTCATTCCATTAAAACTTTTGTCCAAAAAAAAAAAAATAATAATAAAAGGATGAAAATCTGAAACATTTTCAGATTTTAAATACGCACTATAGCGCTATATATTAAAATCGTATCATAATTTATGCGTCGTCCCTATTTTTCTCTCATATTCCATTAAGTTGAAAAGTGTATATTATTCATGACTGTGCTGTATTTTTTTCTCTTGTTTCGTAAAACCCATCTTTGGAATCGAAATCTATCTTAAAATCGTCTACTAAAACTATTTTACAATATTCGCCTAGTATATTACAACTGCATTTCATCGTTCTATATATTGTTTCAAATGCGCATGATAATACATGCGTATACCATGTATGTCTTTCTTGGGTTGATTCCTACTTTAACGCCTCGACTCTCGCCAAGGTGGCGATCATTAAACATTTGCAGTTACAATGACAATTTTTTGCATTTATGTGACAATCATAATTTAGAATTAAAATGGCGATTTGGAACAACATGTAAGCACAGCATGCCGTTACCTTTTTATTTATTTTGGATTGCCAATTAATGTAGTTGTAATAATAAAGTGTCTTCAAATTCCTTAACTGGTGCGTTTATCGCTAATTTGTTTACTTTAGTTTTCATCTAGTTCTTTTGGGAGCGTCGAAACGGTACGTACGTATTATGCCGGCGGTCACTTCCGCCAAACTACTTTTTCGTCAAATTTGCTGGCAAACTATTGCCAATCGTATTCCAAGCCATCAACAATTTCATGAGCCCGGCATTTATCTTGGCGAAAATTGCTTGTCTTGAAGGACCGCCGGGATAATACGTAAGTACCGTTGAAACTTGTGCATTACTCCCAGAGACCCATGACTGCAAAGCTCGCCAAAGTACGGGGAGTTTTTAGGTTGGCGAGACTGGGGGGCGTTAAAATAGGAATCAACTCTTTCTTGCACCATAAAACACATCTTTGGAATCGAAATCTATCTTAAAATCGCCTACAGAAACTGTTTTACAATCTTCGCCAGGCATATTCGTCCTATAGGCATATTCCAACTATGCCGCAAAGACATGAAATGGGAATCATAATCCATGAGTGCACAGTGTTTTCCTTTTTTGTTCCACAAAGAACTTCTTCAGAATAGAAATCAATATGAAAATCGCCTAATAAAACTGTGTTACAATATACGCCAGGCGTTTTCTAACTATACTCGAAATATATTTATAATAAATTGTCACGGTTTGGCTCCCCATTTAGCGATCCATTATCAAAAATTGCAAATCCTTGTGCGACTTTCAACATTTTATTAACGCCTCCCCCCCCTCTCCACGTTATCTGGCAAACACATTTGAAAAGGGACTCGATGCGCTAATGCCTAGACAAAAATCCTGATTGAACTTATTAGCACTCTGGCGCTAAAAATTTTGAGGTGGACCGCCCTTGTGACTTAGGGGTATGAGACAAAATCATATTCGCAGACCTAACGAATATACATATAAAATTTCTTTAAAATCGGTCGAGCCGTTTTGGAGGAGTATGGTAACTAACACTGTGACATGAGAATTTTATTTATTAGATATACCCAATATGAGTTCAATCGAATGTACCGTTTAAACGCTAGAGCACTTTCAAGAATTTCCCCCCCATAAGCCATAATGTAAAAGAAATCTTTGTAGTAGCCCAGTAGAAAAACTATAGTTCTATACACATCAAAATTAATGTCGGTCTTACGATGGTGGTTTATAACATATATACCCAATTTGAGCTCAATCGAATGCCCCGTTTAGGAGCTATCGTGTTCACACACACACACACATACATCTCGTAAAAATAGCATAAATGAATTCAGAAGACCTCAAAACGTGTTAATACATCAAAATCTCGAAGTCGAATTTTTTCATGATTACAATACTTTCCTTACAGGGTACATGTTCGGAAAGAAAAAAGGATGAAATACTGAAACACTTTGAGGTTTTAAATACACACTGTAGTGCTATATATTAAAATCGTATTATTTGTTATACGCTGTCCCTATTTTTCTTACTTATTCCATTAAGTTTCAAAAGTGTATCATTATTCATGACTGTGCTGTATTTTTCTTGCTTGTTTCGTAAAACCCATCTTTGGAATCGAAATCTATCTTAAAATCGCCTACTAAAACTATTTTACAATCTTCGCCAAGTATATTACAAATATACTTCATCGTTTTATATATATTGTTTCGAATGTGCATCATAATCCATGAATGTACCGGTTTGTCTTTCTTGGGTTGATTCCTACTCTAACGCCTCGACTCTCGCCAAGGTGGCGATCATTAAACATATGCAGTTACCATGACGATTTTTTGCATTAATGTGGCAATCGTAATTTAGAAATAAAATGGCGATTTGGAACAACATGTAAGTAAAGCATGCCGTTACATTTTTATTTATTTTGAATTGCCAATTAATGGAGTTTTAATAATTAAGCGTCTTCAGATTCCTTAACTGGTGCGTTTATCGCTAGTTTGTTCACTTTAGTTTTCATCTGGTTCTTTTGGGAACGTTGAAACGGTACTTACCGTATCGTACAATCGTATTCCAAACCATCAACAATTTCATGTGCCCGGCATTTATCTAGGTGAAAAATTGGTTGTCTTGCCGGACCGCCGGGATAATACGTAAGTACCGTTAAAACTTGTGCATAACTCCCAGAGAACCATGACTACAAAGCTCGCCAAAGTACGGGGATTTTTTAGGTTGGCGAGAGTGGGGATGTTAAAATAGGAATCAACTCTTTCTTGTACCATAAAACGCATCTTTGGAATCGAAATCTATCTTAAAATCGCCTACTGAAATTGTTTTACAATCTTCGCCAGGCATATTCTTCCTGTGGGCATATTCCAACTATACCGCAAAGACATTTTAAATGCTGTTTGGAATGGGCATCATAATCCACGAGTGTACCGTGTTTTCCTTTCTTGTTCCACAGAGAACTTCTTCGGAATAGAAATCTATATTAAAATCGCCTAATAAAACTCTTTTACAATATACGTCAGGCGTTTTCTAACTATATGCGAAATATATTTATAATAAATTGTCGCGTTTTGGCACCACATTTAGCGATCAATTATCAAAAATTGCAAACCTTGTGCGACTTTCAATATTTTATTAACTTTACCCCCCCCCTCTCCACATTATCTGGCAAACATATTTGAAAAGTGATTCGACACGCTAATGTCTACACAGAAATCCTGATTGAAATGAATAGCACTCGGGGGCTAAACATTTTGGGGTGGACCGCCCTTATGACTTAGGGGTATGAGACATAGTTAAAAACCTATTCTATGACCTAACGAATATACATAGAAAATTTCATTAAAATTGGTCGAGTGGTTTCGGAGGAGTTTGGTGACTAACAGTGGGACAGGAGAATTTTATATATTAGAAGATTAGATATATCGATACACAATTAACATTGCGCCCCCGGATGGGCCGCTTGAATTGAAACGGAATTGTATATCAATATTTATATATTGATATACAATTAACATTAAGTAGATTTACTGTATGCTTATAACTATTAACTGCTAATATTGTTTTTAAAGAGGTTTTATAAAATAAAAATGTTAAAATAAATTTATTTCTGTTAAAATAAATCTCTACTTTTTGAATGATTTCCAATTAAACATCTAACTGACCCGTGAAAATATTTAACAGAATATTATGTACTTATAGACACATTTATTCATTTTCACACTATAATATTTACAGTTGTAGTATTAAATACGATATTGTGAGAAATTTTCGCACGGGTCAGCTAGTCTCTACTTATTATAAAAGAAGTCTGTGTGTGTGTGTGTCTGTCGGCAGCGTTACGGACAAACCGCTATACCTAGAAGCACCAAATTTGGTACTCGGGAAGATGTAAATATGTAGTTGTGCACCTCGAAGCGATTTTTTCAAAATTCGACCTAGAATTTTTTTATTTTATGTTTTATGCGATTTTTGGCATTTTTTCTCACCCAATTCGTAATAACGGCGGAAATTACGCTCGCAGCAAAACGGC
>JAWZYV010000908.1:0-18110 GCA_038373885.1 Cheiracanthium punctorium | reverse complement strand
TGAATAATTCAAACATATATACCAAATTGAAACTCAATCGAATGCACCGTTTAAACGCTTGCGCACTTTCAAGAATTTCTCCCCATATGCCATTATGCCATAACATAAAAGAAAGTTTTGTCGTAGCCCTTTAGGAGAACTATAAGTCCTATACACACCAAAATCAATACCGGGCTTAGTATGGTGGTTTATAACATGTATACCGAATTTGAGCTCAATCGAATGTATCGTTTAAACGCTAGCGCACTTTCAAGAAAATCCCACCATAGGCCATAATGTAAAAGAAATCTTTGTCGTAGCCCTGTAGAAAAACTATAAGTCCTATACACACCAAAATCAATACCGGTCTTGCAACGGTGGTTTATAACATGTATACCCAATTTGAGCTCAATCGAATCTACCGTTTAAACGGTAGCGCACTTTCAAGAAATTCCCCCCATAGGCCATAATGTAAAAGAAATCTTTGTCGTAGCCCTTTAGAGAAACTATAAGTCCTATACGCACCAAAATCAATACCGGTCTTGCGACGGTGGTTTATGACATATATATCCAATTTGAGCTCAATCGAATGCTCCGTTCAGGAGCTATCGTGTTCACTCACATACACACAAACACACATACACACACACACACATACACACATACATACATACATCTCGTAAAAATAGCATAAATGGATTCAGAAGCCCTCAAAACGTGTAAAAAACACCAAAATCTCGAAGTCGAATTTTTACATGATTACAATACTTTCCTTACATGGTACATGTTCGGAAAGTAAAAAGGGGTATTATTTTTCGGTACTCTAATATATATATAGATACTATATTACTAGAATATAAATCCCACTGTAGAGGCAATTTCAACGAGTACTAAAAAAAATGTACTTGACTAAAAACCATACTCTAACAGTCAACAGTAGCAGAAAAAAAAAGTGAATAAATAAAGTTGACTTTTTCATTTGGCTGCAATACTGTTGACAGATAAATAGTGAACCAAAAAAAAAAATTATTGCATGTTTTCATGGAAATGCGGGTGTGAATAACGATCTTGCTATTAGTTCGGAATGCTGGGAGGTTTCTTGACGTGTACAGGATTGCCAGCGATCAAGAAAAATTGAGAAACGTGGAATAGTCAGGAAATTCTATTTTAAGAGAAAAAGTTAAGGAAAACGGCAAATTTCGGCTATGAACCTGGAAAATTGTCTGAAGTATGAATTTAAAAATTAATTCTATATTTACCGTATGTCTGGAAAAATAAATAAAAATGGCTGGACATAGGTGCGCAAAAATGGGGGATACGGTAGTATTTTTAGGAGGGCGTAGTTTTTTAAAAAAAGAAGAGAAAGAAAAAGCTTATTCAACCTAAACAGGATGTACAATCATGGAAAATGTTACCCTAAAAAAATCTGTTTTCTTTTTCTTTTTTCTTTCTTTTTTTTCTTTTAAATAGGCCCACTAAAAAAAAATTCTGTATCCGTTATGCCAGTCTTGTTCACTTCTATTCATAGGCGTAGAGTTATATGGGCCCGTGGGGCTCGAGCCCCCCCAATAAATTGTGAATAGGGGCTGAGCCCACCCAATATTTTACCACTCAATACAGAAAATTTATTTATACTAACATAAAAAAAAGGATTTCACGCCATTTACAAACATTTAAAAAAACCTTTACTTGGACTTTTAAAAATTTTCTTCGTTTGCTTTCAATCATGATTTAGTATTCATTGTGACGCCACGTAACACACAATGTTACTATAAGCTGCCCTCGCCAGGCTCTGGTTAATTAAAATCAGATTATGCAATGTAAAGTATGAAATAAAGAAAAGTTCAGATGTGTCTAAAATGCACTATCTCATCGAAAATGTTTTTTTTTTCCTCCTTTGGATTTTTTACCCTGCTTCTATTTTTAACTTATAACATGGTAGGAAGATACTAACATGGATACTTACCCTGCATAGGTGTAGAATTCTATAGACCCATAGAGCTCGAGCACCTCCAATAATTTACTTATATATAGTAAGTCATAGCTGCCAACTACTACGGAATATAATTAACCATTTTTTTGTAAACAGTATATTTTTTAATTATTTTTTTAAAATAGCAACCAGCTCGTGCGCGCAGCACAAAAATTTTGCTATATTTTAAGCCGAAAAATCATGTAGAAAAAGGGGTTATATATATTCCACGGTAGTTGGCAGCTATTACTAAGTTATATGTACGTGAATGAGTGGCGAAACCAGAAAATTTTCATGGGGGAGTTACGACTTCTGCAACTCACATATATGTATACGGGTGTATGATAAGGGAGTGAAAAATATACATTTTGTATGGAAAAAAATTCCTCATGGGGGGGTTATGACCCCCCCTAACCCCCCCACCTTGGCTACGCCACTGACGTGAATATATGTGGTTGTGGGGCCCGGCCCCCCCAATAATTTTGAAAACTTTACGCTTATGCTTCTATAAAGTCATATTTAGAACATTTTTTTAAAATTGAATACGCTAAAAAATCTCTATTCCAAGCTATTAGCCTAATTGCCATGTTTAATGGTAATGTTCAAAACAAACCGGAATAACAAGTATGAACAACACACTTACTAAACACATAGCTCTCGAAACATACGCTTATGCAATTGCCCACTCTACTGATCATGCGCACTAAGTTTTGTAATACTTGTTTGCAGCTAGCGCCATCTATTAGGTTGTTTTTTAAACATTGCTCGCTGGACCCAACGATATGTCATAGTTTTAATTGAATTTAGAAAAAAGGCAAGAATCAATATTTTTTTTTTTCACTAAAAATCAATATAAGTAAGAGGGCGCGTTTGTCACCGAGGTATAATACCCTTTTGTGGCAGGTTTAACCAGTGTGCTCCCATCGTCTGAAAGACGAAACTGTGAGGATTCACCTTCAGTGCCTGCCGAATGTTACTTCCTATCGTGAGTCTTTAAATGATCCACAGAAGTAAGACCCAGCGTTTAACCCATTTATGCCTAATGTCCCTTTTATGGGACGGCATTTTCGCTATCAGTCGAAAAAGAATTTTGTTTTTTCGAGACTTTATTCACGAGCACTGAACCTCAACTCCACAAAATATCTTAACATGACCAAGTAGGATGTTTAAATTCCAGTTTTAACACATTTATGCGTAATGTCCCTTTTTTGGGACGGCATTGTCGCTATCAGTCGAAAAATATTTTTATTTTTCCTAGCCTTTATTCACGAGTATTGAACCTCTACTCCACAAAATATTTTAACATGACCAAGTAGGACATTGGCATTTCAATTTTTATACATAATGATTTTAAAACTGTTCAAGAAGTTGACATCAGAAATGTATCTATTATTGCTGGTATTAGCAAAAATCGAAGAAAGTCGCAAAAATACCTGGGCACAAATGGATTAAACAACGGAAATAAAAAGACTTCCGCACTTGGATACAGTCCAGCCATTTATAATTTCGAAATCAATCAAAAACTGATTTAGGTACTCTGACAGATTTATAGTCAAAAGTAATTTAATGAAAATGATATTTAATAGGATGATTTAAAGTTATTTACTTATGATTAATGGGTTTTATTATTATTCTTAAGAGTACCCTCAAATTGATTTATTAGATCAATTAAGGGCAAATTAAGAAATACGTAGGATACTTTATCTTTCGACATAGCACAATTAATACAATTTATATTAACTAAACGAAGCTCTTTATTGAAATCGAGAAATTTTGTTTTTATTTTAAACTGTGCAATTAGGAGTTATTGCTAGACGTCACTCACATCTTCATAAATAATACAGTGAGTATAATCAATGATGGTAATATGCCATGGATAAAGGCTTAGGCACATGCATTTCATGCGCATGACATGACAGTATGTCAAAAATGAAGAAACTTGAAGAAGAAAGAAAATTAAACAAAAAAAAGGCATCTTTTGAACAAAAATATATCTTAAAATCACCTATTAAAAGAGTTTTACAATCTTAGCCAAGCATATTCCAACTATCCTCTACCATTTTAAATACTCTTTAGAATTGGCATCATAATCCATGTGTGTGCCGTGTTTTCCTTTCTTGTTCCACAAAACACTTCTTCGGAACTGAAATTTATATTAAAATCGCCAACCAAAACTGTTTAACAATTTTCGCCAGGGATAGTCAAACTATACTCCCCCTTTGTAAATACCATTTGAAAAGTGTATATCATAATCTAGGAGTGTATGGTATTTGTCTTCTATGTTCCATAAAACATTTCTTCAGAATTGAAATCTATATTACAATTGCCTACTGAAACTATTTTACAATCTTTGCCAGGCGTTTTCTAACTATATTCCCCCTTTATTATAAATTGTCGAGTTTTGGCACCAAACTTAGGAATCCATTATCAAAATTTGCAAACCTCGTGCGACTTTCAAGATTTTATTAACGCCCCCACCCCTCCACGTTATCTAGCAAATACATTTCAAAAAGTCCATATCTACAAAAACCTGTCGAAAAGATGTCGTAGACAAAAATGGGTAGACAAAAATGCGTAGACAAATATCTGGGATTGGGCGAAATAGCACCCCAGTGCTAGAAAATGGATATTTAAATTTCTAAACAATGAAGTGAAAGGGGAAATACAGAAGGCTGACTGGCTATGCCACTGTATTAGGAGCTGACTTAGTAGTGTTGGATGTCAATATCTCGATTAGCCAAAAACTACTTTAGTTAACCCTTTGAGGCGCAACCCTTTCCCAATGCTGAAAAAAGGGCAGCCGTTGCCATTGCTCGACTTAACTACCAGCAAGATGGCAGACGATCGAAACGTTCATCACGTGCCACAGATCTAGAGATCCTTTTTATGACGCAGCTGGCTGTGCCGCACAGCCAGCAAGAAGAACAAGGAGACCGAGAATTTTTTATCGAACGCACCATAAAAATGCGTGAGAATTTTTAAAATAATTCTTAAAAGTTGATTTTAAAAAATCTACCACGTTTAACTCTATGAAGGAACATTACTCTGCATTACTAACGATCGACATCTGAGATTTAAAAAAAAAAAAAGGGAAAAAAAGTGTTTTGATAAACCTTGAAAAACAGATTTCACGCCAATGTTAACTTTTTATCCCCCGTTTTTCGTTATTTTCATTCCGTTTGCTATAAGTAAATTAGGCTCGAATCCAATTTCCTGGAAGTTTTGGAATGCAAAGACGCCAGAGGAAGAAAAAGGACGTAGAATAATGCTATTAAAATTATCAGAAAAGCTTTTTAACCTATGCAAAACCAGATATTTTTATTCTCTTATAAAAAACATCGAAGTGTTAGTTTTGTATTTTTCTCTGCGAATAAATAAATTGTTCAAACAAAATGCACCGAAAATATATATATATATATATATTTATCACAGATTTCGTTGTATCTGTAAAACTGTGAAAAAAATTAGCTTGCACTTTAAATTAATATCATGCTACTAAATCTCGTGTCTTTAGTTATATGTTGTAGCGAAGTATTGACGGCTAAAGTGTGAAAGTCTCGCGTTCTACAAATGTTTCTTGAAAAACACTGTCAGGCGGAAAAGTAATAAAACTGTGACTGACTGGTGAGGACGACCCAGCAAAGGGTAGGTGGGGGCAAAGGTCTGCAATTTTGAATTATAACTCATTTCTGAAAAATTGCTACAAATTATGAACCTAAACGTTTTATTAGAATATAGCTGAGACCTTTAAATGTCATCGTAAATGATCACTTTTATCTAAGATGTAAAACATAAAAACTGGGAGTGACTTTTACAGATTTTGGTATTTTTTCGGATCTTTGCTCCATCTAATGGGGTAAAGATTTGCGGTTGTGGACATAGGCACAAACCTCAAAATGAAACCCACTTGCAGAGTTGTCTTTGCTGCAAAATTGTTATTTGTCTGGTTGTGCGGTAGACTGCTATCAGCACCTTCAATACTGGTGGAATGTAGTTAAATTTTCCTTTTTTTGGGGGGGTGGGGGGCTATGAAATGTATGGAAATTTTCAATTTAATATGATAACAATCTCTAAAGTATGCGTTCTAAACTTAGTTTAACAAAGACAGATAGACAAAAAGAAAAAAGCATCACTGCCGGTTAAATTTAATTAGAGAAACATACAAAATAGGGGGAGACAGTTGGATGTTGTGATGGAGATCACATATCTAATTTAATAATCATTTAATTTGTCTTTCTTTAATGTAATCTATCCAAAATCATGTATTCTAAATCATTTCTGTTCTCATTTTTCGCTGCCATTTCGGCTTTTAAATCTCTATATTCGCTTTTACCGTATGCATTACTCTTAATTGTTTATTTGTCTCTTCAGACATGGTGGCGTCGTTGTGCTAAAAATAGATAACATTGCGTCCGTTTGCAAAATCAACGGCCTTTTGTTTACCCCCTTCTTTGGCTTGGTGTTGGCGTTTCTATTTTTGTTGCCCTGCCTCATCTTTAAAATTATTGGCTCTCGATTATGTCATTTTAATTTTATTGGATTAAGTTTTAGGGTTGCTCTGGAATTGGCGTTATTTATCTCCGCCAAGTTGTTGTTCTCGCCATTGTGTAATTCTCTGCTGGCGTAATTTTTAATTCGCTGAGCCACCACCACCACCATCCGTTGTAATAAGTTTATGTTTCAATTGTATCTTTTAAATAAATAGTTTTGAGCATTCAATGTCTTTTTCTTACTACAAGTAAGTGCATCGAACCTGGATTTTTAACCGTCACAACGCAGTTTTAATACAGATGTTACAGAACTAAAAGGAACTCAAATCTCTAAGGGCCAAAGAAAAACTCATCATATTGCTGAAACGAAATGATGTGAACGTATACGTTGCAATCACAAACCGAATCAGTGGCAAAATAATAATCTATATAAATAAAATTAGACTTTTGTCTGTACATTTCTTGGAATTCAAAAATTTTGCGATTTCTATCCGTTTCAAGCACCCGGGAATCCGATGCGACCCTCAAAAAAAAGTTTGTCTGTCTGTCATTCTGTCATTCTGTCATTCTGTCATTCTGTCCGTGACGCTTTTTTTGTTTAAGCATCACGTAAAAACGGCTGAAGCGAATGATATGAAATTGGGTGTCATGATAGGTGGTCACTCAACTTAAAACATAGGCGTCGAATTTTTAAAAAATCTTGATTACATTTTCAGATTTTGCGAAAATCGTTTCAAACTGCGTAAATTTGTGTTCAAGCATCACGTAAAAACGACTGAAGCGAATGATATGAAATTGGGTATCATGATAGGTGGTCACTCAACTTAAAACATAGGCGTCGAATTTTTAAAAAATCCTGATTAGATTTTCAGATTTTGCGAAAATCGTTTCAAACTGCGTAAATTTGTGTTCAAGCATCACGTAAAAACGACTAAAGAGAATGATATGAAATTGGGTGTCATGATAGGTGGTCACTCAACTTAAAACATAGGCGTCCAATTTAAAAAATCCTGATTGGATTTTGAGATTTTGCGAAAATCCTTTCAAACTGCGTAAATTTGTGTTCAAGCATCACGTAAAAACGACTGAAGTGAATGATATGAAATTCGGTGCCATGATAGGTGGTCACTCAACTTAAAACATAGGCTTCGAATTTTTAAAAAATCTTGATTGGATTTTGAAATTTTGCGAAAATCCTTTCAAACTGCGTAAATGTGTATTCAAGCATCACGTAAAAACGACTGAAGCGAATGATATGAAATTGGGTGTCATGATAGGTGGTCACTCGACTTAAAACATAGGCGTCGAATTTTTAAAAACTCTTGATTGGATTTTGAGATTTTGCGAAAATCCTTTCAAACTGCGTAAATTTGTGTTCAAGCATCACGTAAAAATGACTGAAGCGAATGATATGAAATTAGGTGTCATGATAGGTGGTCACTCAACTTAAAACATAGGCGTCGAATTTCTTAAAAATCTTGATTAGATTTTGAGATTTTGCGAAAATTGTTTCAAACTGCGTAAATTTCTGTTCGCACATCACGTAAAAAACTACAAAGGTGAAAAAATGGTATTTGGTGAAATGATAGGTGGTCACCTTAAACTATAAGCATCTAAAAAAACCGATCCGATTTTGGGATTTTGCGAAAATCGTTTCAAACTGAGTGAATTTTTGTTCACGCATTACGTAATAACGACTAAAGCGAATGATAGGAAATTTGGTCACATGATAGGTTGTTGCTCAACATAAGGTATAGGTGTCCAATTTTTTAAACAATTTTATTAGATTTTGAGATTTTGTGAAAATTCTCCCAAAATGCGGTTATATTTCTTCAAGCATCGCGTAATAACGACTAATACGAAATTTGGGGATATGATAGGTAGTTGCTAATCTTAATTTATAGGTGTTGAATTTTTAAAATATTTTGATTACATTTTCAGATTTTGTGAAAATCGTTTAAAAATGCTAAAATTTTTGTTCCAGCAGCACGAAATAAAGACTGCGGGGAATTAAACGAAATTGGGTGACATGATAGATTGTCACTCAACTTAAATTCTGGGCTTCCAATTTTTCAAAAATGTTGATTAGATTTTGAGATTTTGCAAAAATTATTTCAATATGTGTAAATATTCGTTCGCGCATCACATGATTACGACTAAAGCGAATGAAATGATATTACATAGTTACTCTCTAACCTGTAATATTTTAACAATGCATAAAAATTATAATTTCGCTTTCTTTACTTTGGCAACATACTACATCCATTCTGTGTACTCCTACAATGCTGACGAAAGTTCTTGCTTTTAGAAATTTGTATTCAGTACTAACACGTCAACGACGGGTACTTCAGCTAGTAATCTATATAAATAAAATTAGACTTTTGTCTGTACATTTCTTGGAATTCAAAAATTTTGCGATTTCTATCCGTTTCAAGCACCCGGGAATCCGATGCGACCCTCAAAAAAAAGTTTCTCTGTCTGTCATTCTGTCCTTCTGTCATTCTGTCCGTGACGCTTTTTTTGTTTAAGCATCACATAAAAACGGCTGAAGCGAATGATATGAAATTGGGTGTCATGATAGGTGGTCACTCAACTTAAAACATAGGCGTCGAATTTTTAAAAAATCTTGATTAGATTTTCAAATTTTGCGAAAATCGTTTCAAACTGCGTAAATTTGTGTTCAAGCATCACGTAAAAATGACTGAAGCGAATGATATGAAATTGGTCGTCATGATAGGTAGTCACTCAACTTAAAACATAGGCGTCGAATTTTTAAAAAATCTTGATTAGATTTTCAGATTTTGCGAAAAGTGTTTCAAACTGCGTAAATTTGTGTTCAAGCATCACGTAAAAACGACTGAAGCGAATGATATGAAATTGGGTGTCATGATAGGCAGTCACTCAACTTAAAACATAGGCGTCGAATTTTTAAAAAATCTTGATTGGATTTTGAGATTTTGCGAAAATCCTTTCAAACTGCGTAAATTTGTGTTCGAGCATCACGTAAAAACGACGGAAGCGAATGATATGAAATTGGGTGTCATGATAGGTGGTCACTCGACTTAAAACATAGGCGTCGAATTTTTAAAAACTCTTGATTGGATTTTGAGATTTTGCGAAAATCCTTTCAAACTGCGTAAATTTGTGTTCAAGCATCACGTAAAAATGACTGAAGCGAATGATATGAAATTAGGTGTCATGATAGGTGGTCACTCAACTTAAAACATAGGCGTCGAATTTCTTAAAAATCTTGATTAGATTTTGAGATTTTGCGAAAATTGTTTCAAACTGCGTAAATTTCTGTTCGCACATCACGTAAAAACTACAAAGGTGAAAAAATGGTATTTGGTGAAATTATAGGTGGTCACCTTAAACTATAAGCATCTAAAAAAACCGATCCGATTTTGGGATTTTGCGAAAATCGTTTCAAACTGAGTGAATTTTTGTTCACGCATTACGTAATAACGACTAAAGCGAATGATAGGAAATTTGGTCACATGATAGGTTGTTGCTCAACATAAGGTATAGGTGTCCAATTTTTTAAACAATTTTATTAGATTTTGAGATTTTGTGAAAATTCTCCCAAAATGCGGTTATATTTCTTCAAGCATCGCGTAATAACGACTAATACGAAATTTGGGGATATGATAGGTAGTTGCTAATCTTAATTTATAGGTGTTGAATTTTTAAAATATTTTGATTACATTTTCAGATTTTGTGAAAATCGTTTAAAAATGCTAAAATTTTTGTTCCAGCAGCACGAAATAAAGACTGCGGGGAATTAAACGAAATTGGGTGACATGATAGATTGTCACTCAACTTAAATTCTGGGCTTCCAATTTTTCAAAAATGTTGATTAGATTTTGAGATTTTGCAAAAATTATTTCAATATGTGTAAATATTCGTTCGCGCATCACATGATTACGACTAAAGCGAATGAAATGATATTACATAGTTACTCTCTAACCTGTAATATTTTAACAATGCATAAAAATTATAATTTCGCTTTCTTTACTTTGGCAACATACTACATCCATTCTGTGTACTCCTACAATGCTGACGAAAGTTCTTGCTTTTAGAAATTTGTATTCAGTACTAACACGTCAACGACGGGTACTTCAGCTAGTAATCTATATAAATAAAATTAGACTTTTGTCTGTACATTTCTTGGAATTCAAAAATTTTGCGATTTCTATCCGTTTCAAGCACCCGGGAATCCGATGCGACCCTCAAAAAAAAGTTTCTCTGTCTGTCATTCTGTCCTTCTGTCATTCTGTCCGTGACGCTTTTTTTGTTTAAGCATCACATAAAAACGGCTGAAGCGAATGATATGAAATTGGGTGTCATGATAGGTGGTCACTCAACTTAAAACATAGGCGTCGAATTTTTAAAAAATCTTGATTAGATTTTCAAATTTTGCGAAAATCGTTTCAAACTGCGTAAATTTGTGTTCAAGCATCACGTAAAAATGACTGAAGCGAATGATATGAAATTGGTCGTCATGATAGGTAGTCACTCAACTTAAAACATAGGCGTCGAATTTTTAAAAAATCTTGATTAGATTTTCAGATTTTGCGAAAAGTGTTTCAAACTGCGTAAATTTGTGTTCAAGCATCACGTAAAAACGATTGAAGCGAATGATATGAAATTCGGTGTCATGATAGGCAGTCACTCAACTTAAAACATAGGCGTCGAATTTTTAAAAAATCTTGATTGGATTTTGAGATTTTGCGAAAATCCTTTCAAACTGCGTAAATTTGTGTTCGAGCATCACGTAAAAACGACGGAAGCGAATGATATGAAATTGGGTGTCATGATAGGTGGTCACTCGACTTAAAACATAGGCGTCGAATTTTTAAAAACTCTTGATTGGATTTTGAGATTTTGCGAAAATCCTTTCAAACTGCGTAAATTTGTGTTCAAGCATCACGTAAAAATGACTGAAGCGAATGATATGAAATTAGGTGTCATGATAGGTGGTCACTCAACTTAAAACATAGGCGTCGAATTTCTTAAAAATCTTGATTAGATTTTGAGATTTTGCGAAAATTGTTTCAAACTGCGTAAATTTGTGTTCGCACATCACGTAAAAACTACAAAGGTGAAAAAATGGTATTTGGTGAAATGATAGGTGGTCACACCTTAAACTATAAGCATCTAAAAAAACCGATCCGATTTTGGGATTTTGCGAAAATCGTTTCAAACTGAGTGAATTTTTGTTCACGCATTACGTAATAACGACTAAAGCGAATGATAGGAAATTTGGTCACATGATAGGTTGTTGCTCAACATAAGGTATAGGTGTCCAATTTTTTAAACAATTTTATTAGATTTTGAGATTTTGTGAAAATTCTCCCAAAATGCGGTTATATTTCTTCAAGCATCGCGTAATAACGACTAATACGAAATTTGGGGATATGATAGGTAGTTGCTAATCTTAATTTATAGGTGTTGAATTTTTAAAATATTTTGATTACATTTTCAGATTTTGTGAAAATCGTTTAAAAATGCTAAAATTTTGTTCCAGCAGCACGAAATAAAGACTGCGGGGAATTAAACGAAATTGGGTGACATGATAGGTTGTCACTCAACTTAAATTCTGGGCTTCCAATTTTTCAAAAATGTTGATTAGATTTTGAGATTTTGCAAAAATTATTTCAATATGTGTAAATATTCGTTCGCGCATCACATGATTACGACTAAAGCGAATGAAATGATATTACATAGTTACTCTCTAACCTGTAATATTTTAACAATGCATAAAAATTATAATTTCGCTTTCTTTACTTTGGCAACATACTACATCCATTCTGTGTACTCCTACAATGCTGACGAAAGTTCTTGCTTTTAGAAATTTGTATTCAGTACTAACACGTCAACGACGGGTACTTCAGCTAGTAATCTATATAAATAAAATTAGACTTTTGTCTGTACATTTCTTGGAATTCAAAAATTTTGCGATTTCTATCCGTTTCAAGCACCCGGGAATCCGATGCGACCCTCAAAAAAAAGTTTCTCTGTCTGTCATTCTGTCATTCTGTCCTTCTGTCATTCTGTCCGTGACGCTTTTTTGTTTAAGCATCACATAAAAACGGCTGAAGCGAATGATATGAAATTGGGTGTCATGATAGGTGGTCACTCAACTTAAAACATAGGCGTCGAATTTTTAAAAAATCTTGATTAGATTTTCAAATTTTGCGAAAATCGTTTCAAACTGCGTAAATTTGTGTTCAAGCATCACGTAAAAATGACTGAAGCGAATGATATGAAATTGGTCGTCATGATAGGTAGTCACTCAACTTAAAACATAGGCGTCGAATTTTTAAAAAATCTTGATTAGATTTTCAGATTTTGCGAAAAGTGTTTCAAACTGCGTAAATTTGTGTTCAAGCATCACGTAAAAACGACTGAAGCGAATGATATGAAATTGGGTGTCATGATAGGCAGTCACTCAACTTAAAACATAGGCGTCGAATTTTTAAAAAATCTTGATTGGATTTTGAGATTTTGTGAAAATCCTTTCAAACTGCGTAAATTTGTGTTCGAGCATCACGTAAAAACGACGGAAGCGAATGATATGAAATTGGGTGTCATGATAGGTAGTCACTCAACTTAAAACATAGGCGTCGAATTTTTAAAAAATCTAGACTAGATTTTGAGATTTTGCGAAAATCATTTCAAACTGCGTAAATTTGTGTTCGCACATCACGTAATAACTGCAATTGTGAAAAAATGATATTTGGTGAAATGATAGGTGGTCACTCACCTTAAACTATAAGCATCTAATTAAAAAAAAATTGATCAGATTTTGAGATTTTGCGAAAATCGTTTAAAACTGAGTGAATCTTTGTTCACGCATTACGTAATAACGACTAAAGCGAATGATATGAAATTTGGTCACATGATAGATGGTTGCTCAACATAAACTATAGGTGTCCGTTTTTTTAAACATTTTTATTAGATTTTGAGATTTTGTGAAAATTCTCTCAAAATACGCTTATATTTCTTCAAACATCACGTAATAACGACTGATACGAAATTTAGTGATAGGATAGGTAGTTGCTAATCTTAATTTTTAGGCGTTGAAATTTTAAAATATATTGATTACATTTTGAGATTTTGCGAAAATCGTTTTAAAATGCTGAAATTTTGTTCCAGCATCACGAAATAAAGACTGCAGGGAATGGAACGAAATTGGGTGACAGGATAGGTTGTCACTCAACTTAAATTCTAGCCTTCAAAATTTTTCAAAAATATTGATTAGATTTTGAGATTTTGCGAAAATTATTTCAATATGCGTCAATATTCGTTCGCGCATCACATAATTACGACTAAAGCGAATGAAATGATATTACTTAGTTACTCTCTAACCTGTAATATTTTAACAATACATAAAAATTATAACTTCGCTTTCTTTACTTTGGCAACATACTACATCCATTCTGTGTACTCCTACAATGCTGACGAAAGTTCTTGCTTTTTGAAAATTTGCACTCACTAACCCGTCAAGGACGGGTACTTCAGCTAGTAATCTATATAAATAAAATTAGACTTTTGTCTGTACATTTCTTGGAATTCAAAAATTTTGCGATTTCTATCCGTTTCAAGCACCCGGGAATCCGATGCGACCCTCAAAAAAAAGTTTCTCTGTCTGTCATTCTGTCCTTCTGTCATTCTGTCCGTGACGCTTTTTTTGTTTAAGCATCACGTAAAAACGGCTGAAGCGAATGATATGAAATTGGGTGTCATGATAGGTGGTCACTCAACTTAAAACATAGGCGTCGAATTTTTAAAAAATCTTGATTAGATTTTCAGATTTTGCGAAAATCGTTTCAAACTGCGTAAATTTGTGTTCAAGCATCACGTAAAAACGACTGAAGCGAATGATATGAAATTGGGTGTCATGATAGGCAGTCACTCAACTTAAAACATAGGCGTCGAATTTTTAAAAAATCTTGATTACATTTTCAGATTTTGCGAAAATCGTTTCAAAGTGCGTAAATTTGTGTTCAAGCATCACGTAAAAACGACTGAAGCGAATGATATGAAATTGGTCGTCATGATAGGTAGTCACTCAACTTAAAACATAGGCGTCGAATTTTTAAAAAATCGTGATTGGATTTTGAGATTTTGCGAAAATCCTTTCAAACTGCGTAAATTTGTGTTCAAGCATCACGTAAAAACGACTGAAGCGAATGATATGAAATTAGGTGTCATGATAGGTGGTCACTCAACTTAAAACATAGGCGTCGAATTAAAAAAAAATCTTGATAAGATTTTGAGATTTTGCGAAATTGTTTCAAACTACGTATTGTGTTCGCACATCACGTAATAACTGCAAAGGTGAAAAAATGGTATTTGGTGAAATGATAGGTGGTCACCTTAAACTATAAGCATCTATAAACTATAAACTATAAAAAAAACGATCAGATTTGGGGATTTTGCGAAAATCGTTTCAAACTGAGTGAATTTTTGTTCACGCATTACGTAATAACGACTAAAGCGAATGATATGAAATTTGGTCACATGATAGGTTGTTGCTCAACATAAAGTATAGGTGTCCAGTTTTTTAAACATTTTTATTAGATTTTGAGATTTTGTGAAAATTCTCCCAAAATGCGGTTATATTTTTTCAAGCATCGCGTAATAACGACTAATACGAAATTTGGTGATATGATAGGTAGTTGCTAATCTTAATTTATAGGTGTTGAATTTTAAAAATATTTTGATTACATTTTGAGATTTTGTAAAAATCGTTTAAAAATGCTAAAATGTTTGTTCCAGCATCACGAAATAAAGACAGCAGGGAATTAAACGAAATTGGGTGACATGATGGGTTGTCACACAACTTAAATTCTAGGCTTCCAATTTTTCAAAAATGTTGATTAGATTTTGAGATTTTGCGAAAATTATTTGAATATGTGTAAATATTCGTTCGCGCATCCCATAGTTACGACTAAAGCGAATGAAATGATATTACTTAGTTACTCTCTAACCTGTAATATTTTAACAATACATAAAAATTATAATTGCGCTTTCTTTACTTTGGCAACATACTACATCCATTCTGTGTACTCCTACAATGCTGACGAAAGTTCTTGCTTTTAGAAATTTGTATTCAGTACTAACACGTCAACGACGGGTACTTCAGCTAGTAATCTATATAAATAAAATTAGACTTTTGTCTGTACATTTCTTGGAATTCAAAAATTTTGCGATTTCTATCCGTTTCAAGCACCCGGGAATCCGATGCGACCCTCAAAAAAAAGTTTCTCTGTCTGTCATTCTGTCATTCTGTCCTTCTGTCATTCTGTCCGTGACGCTTTTTTTGTTTAAGCATCACATAAAAACGGAAGAAGCGAATGATATGAAATTGGGTGCCATGATAGGTGGTCACTCAACTTAAAACATAGGCGTCGAATTTTTAAAAAATCTTGATTAGATTTTCAGATTTTGCGAAAATCGTTTCAAACTGCGTAAATTTGTGTTCAAGCATCACGTAAAAACGACTGAAGCGAATGATATGAAATTGGGTGTCATGATAGGCAGTCACTCAACTTAAAACATAGGCGTCGAATTTTTAAAAAATCTTGATTAGATTTTCAGATTTTGCGAAAATCGTTTCAAACTGCGTAAATTTGTGTTCAAGCATCACGTAAAAACGACTGAAGCGAATGATATGAAATTGGTCGTCATGATAGGTAGTCACTCAACTTAAAACATAGGCGTCGAATTTTTAAAAAATCTTGATTAGATTTTCAGATTTTGCGAAAATTGTTTCAAACTGCGTAAATTTGTGTTCAAGCATCACGTAAAAACGACTGAAGCGAATGATATGAAATTGGGTGTCATGATAGGCAGTCACTCAACTTAAAACATAGGCGTCGAATTTTTTAAAAATCTTGATTAGATTATCAGATTTTGCGAAAATCGTTTCAACCTGCGTAAATTTGTGTTCAAGCATCACGTAAAAACGACTGAAGCGAATGATATGAAATTGTTCGTCATGATAGGTAGTCACTCAACTTAAAACATAGGCGTCGAATTTTTAAAAAATCTTGATTGGATTTTGAGATTTTGCGAAAATCCTTTCAAACTGCGTAAATTTGTATTCAAGCATCACGTAAAAACGACTTAAGCGAATGATATGAAATTGGGAGCAATGATAGGTGGTCACTCAACTTAAAACATAGGCGTCGAATTTTTAAAAAATCTAGACTAGATTTTGAGATTTTGCGAAAATCATTTCAAACTGCGTAAATTTGTATTCAAGCATCACGTAAAAACGACTTAAGCGAATGATATGAAATTGGGAGCAATGATAGGTGGTCACTCACCTTAAACTATAAGCATCTAATTAAAAAAAATTGATCAGATTTTGAGATTTTGCGAAAATCGTTTAAAACTGAGTGAATCTTTGTTCACGCATTACGTAATAACGACTAAAGCGAATGATATGAAATTTGGTCACATGATAGATGGTTGCTCAACATAAACTATAGGTGTCCGTTTTTTTAAACATTTTTATTAGATTTTGAGATTTTGTGAAAATTCTCTCAAAATACGCTTATATTTCTTCAAACATCACGTAATAACGACTGATACGAAATTTAGTGATAGGATAGGTAGTTGCTAATCTTAATTTTTAGGCGTTGAAATTTTAAAAATATATTGATTACATTTTGAGATTTTGCGAAAATCGTTTTAAAATGCTGAAATTTTGTTCCAGCATCACGAAATAAAGACTGCAGGGAATGGAACGAAATTGGGTGACAGGATAGGTTGTCACTCAACTTAAATTCTAGCCTTCAAAATTTTTCAAAAATATTGATTAGATTTTGAGATTTTGCGAAAATTATTTCAATATGCGTCAATATTCGTTCGCGCATCACATAATTACGACTAAAGCGAATGAAATGATATTACTTAGTTACTCTCTAACCTGTAATATTTTAACAATACATAAAAATTATAACTTCGCTTTCTTTACTTTGGCAACATACTACATCCATTCTGTGTACTCCTACAATGCTGACGAAAGTTCTTGCTTTTTGAAATTTGCATTCATTACTAACCCGTCAACGACGGGTACTTCAGCTAGTAATAAAATAAAAATAAAATAAAGTATGAAATACATGTCTGGCTGAAAAGTTTACATGACCTTGCATGTCGGGTAATAGATTTTTCCGTCCCTGATGGACATCAGGCCCAGAACTTCCCTACTAGCAATTTCGCTCGGGCCATCATAGGCTGGATACGTGGACGATGGTAACCCGAGCAAAATTGCTAGTAGGGTTAGCACAATATGATGGTTATTGGAAGGCTCAGGACTTGACACAATATGCGAATATCAAACAAACAAAACCATTACTAGGCAACAAACCAATATGAACCCCAATGCATTAGGGGCAAAGATCTGCATTCGGATCTTCACCTCATCGTAAATGAGGATTTTTGCCCCATTTGATGAAGATATAAAAATTGCTTTTAATGCCCATTAACACACACAATAATGTTACGGATCTAAGTCACAAAACGTACATTCCTCTGGTCGAATTTTCAAAAACCGCACTTAACCTTACGTTAATTTCATTTATCCTCCATACTAAGAGCGTTTAACGTTAACAACCAACCATATCTGACGCTATTCTGCAATTTCCACCTCAAGT
>JAWZYV010000907.1:0-18409 GCA_038373885.1 Cheiracanthium punctorium | reverse complement strand
ACCTTTCATTCACCCTCCTCTCAGTCCGAAAAGCCGATGATTCGGATCAAAATTTTTAGGTCACTCGAACGGTTAGATCTTATACCGTATTTAAATATATTGGACCAATTTGTTATATTTTGTAACGGATTGTGTCAATATGAATGGCATTTCGTTATTGCGTTATAACGGTATGAAGATGTCGTTCTGTTCCTTTAACGTTATGGTCTCATACCGTTTTTAAATTGTTATTGAACGAAAGGTTATATTCTAACTAATTGATACTGTATCGTTATCAAATAGTTATGTGAGTTTAACGTTATAAACTAAACGGTTAACATGATTAACCGAATGCATTCTGTTACTGTTCTTAGAGTTATTATGTATAGCACAGAAAAGAATAACGTTATATTAAGTGTACGTTGAATATCGTTATTAAATACAACGGTATTCCCCGAGCACTCTTGGGTCAAGTAACCGAATACTGATTTCTCAAATCATTAACGTTATAGATTATAACGTTATTTCGTGAAGAACGATTTGAAAGTTACGCTATGAATAACGTTATTCGGCTTGTGAATAACGTTATGATTTGTAACGAATAACGAATTGGTTATAACGCACATTACGTTAAGTTACGGATCCCTGGTTAGAAGCCTTAATATCCGTTAAAAACGCCAACACACCAAGTGTTTAGAGTCAAGCGCTTTCAGCTGCTTCGCCCGCAGCCATCTTCAGGACTGGCGAAAACCACTTCCTTCTTTGCAGCAAGGCAGCGATGTCGCTCAAGTCTTCGTCGATTTGTGCGTGGGCCATGTCGTTGACGGCGCCCTCTTGTGTTAAGATTTCCATTGCTTCGCGTTTTTTAACTGTGACTATGATTATTATAATTGGCTATTTTTTCAACGTTATTAAAATCTATTTCCAAATTTTCTTTTAAAGCTTATCATAATCCATGGGTCGTCCCTATTTTCCCTCCTTATTCCATTAAGTTGGAAAGTGTATTATTATTCATGAGTGTGCCATATTTGTCTTCCTTGTTCCATAAAACACATCTTTGGAATCTAAATCTATTTTTAAATCGCCTTCTAAAACTATCTTACAATCTCGCCAAGCTTATTAGAACTATAGTTAACCATTTTAAATACTCTTTGGAATGGGCATCATAATCCATGTGTGTGCCGTGCTTTTCTTCCCTGTTCCATAAAACACTTCTTTGGAATTGAAAATCTATATTAAAATAGCCTGCCAAAACTGTTTAACAATCTTCAGGCATATTCTAACTATAGTTCACCACGTTTATAAATACCATTTGGAAAATGTATCATAAACTATGCGTGTAGTGTATTTGTTTTCCCTGTTCTATAAAACACTTTTTTGTAATTGAAATTTTATTAAAATAGCCTTCTAAAACTATTTTACTATCTTCGCCAGGTATATTCTAACTATACTTCTCCTTTGTAATAAACTGTCGCGTTTGCCAGTTTCTAGCCAAATTTGGAAGATATCGTCAAGCTTAGTTCGGTTTTGATGACTTACTTTTTGACACCAAATTTGGGCGATCAATCATCGAAAATTGCAAACCTTCCGCGACTTTCAACATCTTACTCCCCCCTCCCCCTTCCGCGCTTATCTCGCAATTACATTTGAAAAGTGTTTCACCCTAACAAATCGTGCTTACACAAGTTATGTCGATGCTAAAAAAACCTCTTTGATTTTAATCACTGTAGTGACAAAAAAGAAAAAAATACTGAAACAGTTCATATTTTAATCACGCACTATATATTAAAAGAATATTATAACATATGCTGTATGCCCTATTTTTCTTCCTTATTTCAGTCTGTTGGAAAGTGTATGATTATTATTGAGTGTGCCGTATTTTTCTTCCTTATTCCATGAAGCACTTCTTTGGAATCGAAATCTCTGTTAAAATGGCCTACAAAAATTATTTTAGAATCTTCCAACTATGCATTTCCTTTGTAATAAAATGTCACGTTTGCCAGTTTCTAGCCAAATTTGGAAGATATCACTATGCTTTGTTCGGTTTTAAAGACTTATGTTTTGGCGCCAAACTTGGCGTTAAATCTTAAAAAATTACAAACTTTGGCTACAAACGGCTACATAACAATTTAAAACTTTCAACATTTTATCCGCCCCACGCTTTCATTAAAATAAAAATAATTGAAAAGTGCCTCACCGTGACAAATAGTGTGGACAATTTATGTCGACGTTTAAAAGCCTGAATGATTTTAATAGCACTCCAGTGATAATAAAACAAAAGAAAAATCTCAGAAACTTTCGTATTTTAAATAAGCAATAAAATGTGGTATTAAAAACGTATCGTAATTCATGCGTCGGCCTTATATGTCTTCCTTGGTCCATTACATTGGAAAGTGTATCATATTTCAAGAGTGTACCGTATTTAACTTCCTGATTTCTTCCTTTGGGGTGCGAATTCTAAAAAAAAAACTGAAAACGATTTTTAGGTATTGCTGTTAGTAACATTTTAAAGCAGAATTTTTATGACTGTGTATTTTTTTCCTCTGAGCTATGAAAGAAACGTGAAAACAACGGTCCTCTGTTTGGGTCCGAATTATACAAAACCCCAAAAAGGATTTTTAGGTATTGATGTTAGTTACATTTTAAAGCAAGAATTTTACGGCTATCTCTTTTACCCTCTGAGGTATGAAGATAAATGTGAAAAGAACGTTAAGGAAGGTTTTGGGCCCCTTATCCCTATTTGGGTTCAAATTTTGAAAAACCCTGAAATTGATTTTTAGTTATTTGTGTTAGTCATATTTTAAAGCAAGAATTTTATCGCTATCTCCCGCCCCCCCCTGAGATATGAAGGGAAACGTGAAAAGAACGTTTTGAGCCGCCACCCCCGTCATGGTTTGAATTTTCAAAAATCGCTTTTTAAATGACGCCTTGGGTACAAAAGCTATAAGCTCCAAAAATTTCATGTCTGTATCTCCGGTAGATTTGGCTGTGCGGTGATCATCAGTCAGTCAGGACATCTTCCTTTATATATAGAGATGAATATTTGAATGGTTCTTTTTTTGTATCATCAATAACATCACGGATTAGGCAATAAGCCTGTTCCGGCTTCCTGGAGCAACCTCCGTCTTCTCGGTCTGCCACGGTCTCGCCTGCCTTTTGGCATTTAGTACAGGTAGATCTTGGTAATTTCCCGCGTTTCATTACGCTGGACATGATTTTTCCAGCCCGTAGGATATTCCTGGAATTTTCCAGATAGGCTGAACATTTTTAATTTTCTCCTAATAGCTTCCTTTCTTATTTTATCTAAAATTGTGCAGCCTTTACGAACGGTAGGTATCGCATCTCTGTTGTCTGGATTTTGCTTATATCTTGGGATCCCAACGTCCATGTCTCGGAGCCATATAATAAAGTGGGAACTCCCATAACCCTATAAACCTTTAGTTGCGTTTCTCTTCTTGTTTTCCCCTTTAGTGTTCTTTTTAGAGTGGCACAGGTTTGTTGGAATTTTCGTAGCTTGTTTAGGGTATCATTATCATAGTCGAAGGTGATATTACTACCTAGATAGGTGAAGTGGTGTATTTGATTCGATAATTTTACTATCGACTAGCCGCCTCATCATACAACGTCGCAGAGAAGATGATCGGGCAATATACATGATTTTGAATGTAAATGTTTATTGATAGAGTGGAAAAAAGATTTTCTTTCGTGATTTCTCTATGACCCCTGAAATGCGATAATTCGACGGAATTTTTCCCCCTGTAGGTCTATTAAAAAGTGGTTTAAGTCAGCGTTATGTGAAATTGTTTTGTACGGGTTTCGTATACAAATTTAGAGAGTGTAACTTATTGAAAATAAACGAGAGGGTTGCTTTCTTAACGAAGTCTTATTCCCGACCTTATTTCGAACAGTTTTTTTTTTCAATTTATACTGCTCACTTATCTCTAATAGATAAAGAATTAAAGCCCGCTAGCACAATTTTTGGACACCCTGTATATGCTGAATATTGCTAGTTGTGTCTTAGTTGAGTACCTAGTGTTGCTAGTTGTGTTTCAAGTTATATAAATCCGTTCTATTAGATCTTTAAACTTAATGTTCTTTTAAAAACAACCATTATAGATGCCCGAGGTTTTTAATAGGTGCATTGGCCGGATAGTAATCCGAAAATGATTTGATTTTTGGAGCTTTACCTTTGAAATATTGAATATAACTCTTTAAATATTTGAAGTCAACGGACTTAAAGATCTATTTAAAGGATTCTGTCTAAATGTACTGATTTTATCTGCAAGATATATTGAGGTTTAAGAGATTTTTGTGGAATGCACAAAACACTAGAATAACAAAAATGTAGATGTGTAACGTATACAGCACTAACAAAACTATATAAATAAACTAAAACAGGTTTTCCTAAAAAATCCGGGACATTAAAAATTTACACGAATATATGGGGTATTTAGATGAGACACAAAGACAATCGAAATAGGAATCTCTCTATTCTAAAAAAAAGTAAGGGCCGCTGGCGCTGTCAAAGCTTGTGGACCTATCTCCTCCTAAACCGTAGGGATTTGAGTTTCGACTAAGGTGCCCACAGATTTGAAAAATTCCGAGGAACCTGCTAAGCTGATTTAAATTTCGAAAACCGAATTATTTTAGAAGATATTAATAAAAATCTGAAAAAATAAACCGGATAGTTGCCAGATTTGGCATAAAATCATTAATTCCTTCGCAACAAAGCGTTTCCAAGTATCTAGAATCGCGTGAAATTTACAAAGAGTTAGAATTACGCCCATTTTACGCCAAAATAAAAACTATATGAAATAAGTAACTCAAAATGTGTTACACAAAGTTGACAATTTTCAAATAGTAAGTTCGCTTAGACAACAGGAGTTTAGAATTAGCGATTATTCGTTTTTCCAAAACAGGATAACTATCTTGAAAATGAAAAATAATTAAAATGCAGATTATTTTAAAGCCGGTTCTCGTCCAGCTGGATTATTTGCTACCAGTAGAAATATTTGGCGTTAACTATGCCATTATAGCACTTTGGATATTTGCTAGCGCGACGAGATGGTATAATTCGTGGTGTTAAGTACGCCAATCTGCAAACGATTATGTAAATGAAAGTATGGATAACGGTTTTCCGGTAACCTCAAATGAACAGTAAATATGGGTTGTGAGTATGTGTAAATCGCCAAATAATGAAAAGTCGCCATTGGTGGCAGGCTATTCTATATGTTCCGTGGCTTTTATTAACTTTACATGTACGCAAGTCGCTAAATAATGAAAAATCGCCATGGGTGTCAAATTCGCAAGGTGTCCAATAGGTTTTACATTATTAAAAATACAGCCGAAACAGATGTTCTGATTTTATTACGCTTTAGCTCCTAATTAATATAACTTTTGAATGGCAACATTAAATATCATTGTGTTTCTGAGGAGTGCAAATAACACCTTAACAACCCTAGCAGCAATCTTTGCTCGGGCTTTACCAGGCCTATGATCGGTGCATCGGCTATTGATCGCCTGATCATTACTGATCATCCTTAATTTTTCGTATGTTCATCTTTTCCCAAAGATCGAATCTTTAGACTGAGATCTGATAGGCGCTTTCAAGATTGCGAAGGGTAAAGCGAGCAAACAGGTTTATATCGGTCTTTCTACCAAGTAGCTGAACGGCTGGATATCTCCTTTCCTTCATTAATGTGCAAAGAGCATCATATGCACACCATATGTGTGTTTTAAGGTTGCTGATTGGCTAAGCTATTACGCGGGAAGACAAGACAGGCGACAAAATGCTGAATCATGTTGTCCTCTTCCTGCTCTTAGCTTTGCCGTGTTCTCCTGTATGTATCTATCTTGTGCTAGCTAAAAGGGCACCTTGCCTTAGTCAATCTCTGTGAAAGAGGAGAATATTTTTAAAACAAAATTTGTCAGCGACTAAAAATTCTGGAAGTTTACTGAAAAAGTGCGAAATTAATATATATATATATATATAAGAAATTTTCCTTTGTGTAAACTTTAAATGACATTTCATTCAAAAACTTGCATTCTTCCCTAGAACAGCCTTGAAGAAAAGGATATTTAGTTATAAAATTATATATGCATATGAAAGTACATGAATTAATTGATACAATAAAAGAAATAAACAAGCTAATATGCAAATCAACGATATATGTGCCAATTTTTATCGATTGCTCAGTTTAAAAGTTTCACCGAAGGTCACATCCTAAGTTGCAAGGCCTTTGCTCTTCCGAGATGACTATACCCAGCTAGAAATGTCTTCACTTTTTTTGCAAAAAAAGTATAGATTGTGTACAATTTGTGCATAAAAAGTGGATATTTTTTAATATTTTGAAAGCATACACTTTTTGTGCAAATTATATACGGTTTTTATGCATACTAAAAAGTGAATATTCTAAATTGTCAAAAATTGTGCGCAAAAAGTGTATACTTTTCAAAGTATTCAAAATATTCACTTTATATGCAAATTTTTTGCACAAGAAGTGCAAACATTTTCTAGCTGGGATTTAAGCAGTTTGAACAGTTTTCGCAAAATCTCAAAATCTAATCCAAATTTTAAACTTTAGGGGCATAGTTTAAATTGTACGACCACCTATCGTGTCTCTAAATTTTGCTTTGCTTTTTTTGATGCGCCGACAAAAATTTACGCAGTTTTAAAACGATTTTCAGAAAAAATCTCAAAATCAATTTTTTTTTTTTATCCGACGATTATATAGCTTAAGGTGAGTGATTGCCTATCATGTCAGTAAATTTCATTTCTTTCGCTTTAGTCACTTTTACTTGATGTGCGAACAAAAATTTACGCAGTTTGAAACAATCTTCGAAAAACCTCAAAATCTATAGAGAGATTTTTAAAATATTCATTATAATGAATATTTTTAAACAGACAAACTTTTTTACGGCCGTACACAGGTCCCAAATGCTTAAAACGGATAGAAATCGCAAAATCTTTTTTAATTTTGAGTAGTGTACAGGAAAAGTCTAGTTTTATTTAATTAGACACTTAAATATTCCAATTCGGAACTTGAAACAACAATCAGTTCAAATTTTAGTCGCGCCAATAACTAGTCAGACCCCCGTCTAGTGGTTAGAATGCCGGGCTACCAAGCGTTAGTTCCCCAGTTCGAAACCGAGTCTCGGAAGCTTGAAAAATGAAGTTCAGTTGGCAGCATTCAAAGAGAAGAGGAAGAAGTTCGAGTTTGCTTTTTTTTTTTTTTTCACTCTTAAAAAATTTTATCTAGCTGGGACATACCACAATTTTTATCGATTGTTCAGTTTAAAATTTTATCAAAGGTCATAGGCTTCACATCCTAAGTTGCAAGGTGTTTGCTCTTCCGAGATGAATATAACCCCAATCGCATCCGCTTTACAACGGCTCTACGCCCAATTTTCCCCCCTTGCCGATGATCCAACCCTACTATTCGGGAGAGGACATGCCCGTGCAAATTCCGAGATAAGAGCCCCCAACGCGATGAAGAACCTTGCATGGCGCTCGCTGCGCTTCCTCCCTGTCCTATCATCGGCATTTCAGGAACCGATGACCGTTTGCTACTAGGGAAGCCATAGATATCTGGCATGATGCTTACTTTTTCTAATGCAGTATTTCATACTGATTACAAATCTGAAAACCATTTTGCTCTATCACGTCAGGTTTTCAAGATATCAACAAAAACATATATTTTTTAATCCCCTTTCGTTGGAATTTTTTTTCCGTTTTTTTTTTTTTTTTAATGCAGCGTCGAATTTTCCCATTCATTGTGACTACAGTTCAGAGCCCTCCGGAATTTTAATACCCCAATGCAAATATATAAGTTACAATCTAAAAAACACTCTATCCAGATATTCCCTCAGTTTCAAAGCCAATTCCACATGATCCCGTCACTTATCCAATACCAACACCACCTACAGAATTCAGAGTCAATGAAGGAAAACAAGAAGAAAGTTCTCCATCTTCCAGCAGCGACTTTGACTACCATCCTGGTGAAGATACTCACTTGATTAATAATGATGATCTTTACGACATCGCACGGAACCTGGCACTAACAAAAGGCCAAGCCGAATTGCTAGGTTCACGTCTGAAAGAATTTAATTTGCTATCACCAGGTACAAGATCTTCACAATTTTGACACAGACACAAAGAACTGGTGCAGTTTTTTGCAATGAGTGATAATATGTGCTACTGCACAGACATCCAAGGTCTTATGTCAAGCCTCCGGGTAGAGCATAGCACTGAAGCATGGCGAATGTTTATTGATTCCTCCAACGCAAGTTTAAAGGCTGTATTATTACACAATGGGAACATGTATGCATCAGTACCGGTTGGATATTCTACCCATCTAAAAGAGACTACAAAACCATGTCGCTACTTCTTGAAAAAGTTCGCCATTGCGATTACAATTGGAATATCTGTGGTGATTTAAGAGTAATCACTATTCTCATGGAATGCAGACAGGGTATACCAAGTACTGCTCGTTTATCTGCGAGTGGGACAGCAGAGATAGGAAGCACCACTATATAAAGAAGAATTGGCCAATCACAGATAAAATGCAGACAAGTAGTAAAAATATCCTTCGTGTGCCGTTGGTTGAGCGAGAAAAAATTATTATGCCTCCACTTCATATAAAGCTGGGGCTCATGAAGAACTTCGTGAAGGCACTAGACAACAACTCGGATGCTTTTTGGCATCTATCCAACAATTTCCAAAGTTATTCGAAAGTGAAAGAAGCTGTGTTCATAGGTCCACAAATAAGAAAGATCATTGCAGACAGTCACTTCGAGGACTTACTCAGAAGTACTGAAAAAGATGCATGGTTGGCATTCAAGTCTGTTGTAGCCAATTTCCTTGGAAATAATAAATCTCCTGACTATGTAAATATTGTGCAGAAGTGCATTAGTGCGTACAGCTTGATGGCTTGCAACATGTCCTTCAAGATTCATCTCCTCGACTCACATCTCGACTTTTTTCCAGAGAACTTAGGTTCTGTCAGTGATGAACATGGCGAATGTTTTCATCAGGATATCTCGGTGATGGAGTCACGCTATCGAGGTCGATGGAGTGCAGCAATGTTGGCTTACTACTGCTGGATGCTTCAGCGCAACATGCCAAATTCTCAGCACAAACACAAGTTCACAACCAAGAAATTCAAACCGAACTAACTTTAAATTAAGGAACTTTATGTTATACTTATGTATTTTATATGCGTATTATACCTTAAACTAGATGATGCTATATAGTTTATTTTAATTAGTACTCTATTCAGCAATATGTGCTCTACGGTAACTTATCTGCGAGTTGTTTGCCTTGATACAATGTTAAACATATATAAATGGTTAATGCCAGATATCTCAAAAACGGTGGGTGATAGAGACAATCAGTTTGCATATTTTTAATTAGCATGTCTCAATTGTCTTAAAACAAGTGTTGGATAACAAGATATCCGCCGAAACTTTTTTTTTTGTTTATCAGTGTTATAAGCGGAGTCCGCACTCCAGGTGGAATATAGCTCGGGACCCGTACAACACAGATTCCCATAACAAAATATCTTCCGTGTTATGAGGGGTAGGGGGTCTACTACAGTGTGAAGTTTAAAGTTTTATGTACCAATGACGATGCAAGAACTAAGCAATGTGTAGCTTAGCTCAGTAACATTCTATCTGATCCAATCTTCTTACGAAAAGCGAGCGTAGCGAGTCTGGGGGGCCTTGGCCCCTAGTACAAAAAAAAAGATTACATGCATCTTTCAGAACAGAAAGGAATTGGTTAGTGAAATTGAATCGTAATATCAATACAAGCAAAATATATATGTATGAAAATAAAAAATGTCTGCTTCTATAACAAAAAAAAAATCATGCTTATAAGGATAGTAACTTAAAGGTAATTCATCTAATTTGACTTTCAAATTTCATCCATCATCGAATTTGACTTTCAAATTTCATCCTAAATATGTTATCCTTCCAAAATCCATTAAATTACCCAAGCTCTAGGCAGACAAATAATATGGATCTAAAAATAACTGGTTCATTTGGTAACTAAACATTTATCACATTGAACAAAGACGCGATTAATTATGCATAACCTCCGAATTTATCAAATTTACTGAACATATTTATTCCACATCGATTAATCTTTAACAGCAAAATCTACTATAAAATCTTCTTGTATAAATTTCCTCTTTGTTTATACAACATCTTAAATCATTATACGTACAATCCATCTCGCTATGGTATTCGCTAAGTATTCTGGAAATATAAGATGCAATCACCTCTCGCTATTTCAAATCGCTAAGTACTATAAAACATAATTATGAGCGTAAAAAGTCAGCAATTTGTGGCTCGCTGAGATAACGTTCATCCAATGATGCGACATCACTTCCAGAACTGCTCAATAAAATATTTATAACTCAATGCCTTGATAATAGCGAGTAAAATAACAAACAGCAGGCTGCAAAATGATAAAATCTTGGGCTATGGGGAAAAAGATAAGTGAAACACAAGGGAGAAGATTCTTCTGGGAGATAAAGGTTAGCTTTCAAGTATCCACTTAAATGTAATGGGGACCTAGAGAGAGTAGTTCGAAAGGTTTTTCCCGTAATTTAAGTTGTTGCTGAATAAAATATGTTAGATGAAATATAACACTTTATTTTTTTTTTCATTTGTACAGGGTATCCACCAAATAACACCCTAATTTCAAAATTAAAAGTTCCAGAAAGAAATGTCTTAAAAATAATGCAGCAAACGGTATGTTTACAATGTGTAGCCAGCAAAATTTTTATGGAAGTTTCAAAATAGTCGTTACAACCATAGCTACTAACAGACAAAAGAGTACACAGAATTCCTTTAAGGGGAGTGGGGGGGTTATGCATGTAATCTTAAAATTAAAAGCCGAACACCAGTATTTTGAGTTTTTTTTTTCCGAGTCATATTTATCATCATATCACCTCACACTATTTTAAGGTACAGTTCTCATATTTTATATCACCTTTTTAGTACATGATACACATTTTACCAATTGGGAATTGTTTCGTACGGGGATCGTATGAAAATTAAAAAAAATGCAACTTTTTAAAAATTGACGTGAGGCATATTTTCTCAACGGAGTATTATTTGCGACCTTATTTTGAACATATTTTCAATTTACACTATCCACTTATCTCTAATAGATAAAGAATTAAATCCCGTACCACCTTTTTGGGACACCCTGTATAATATTATCATTATAGTTACAAATATTTAAAAATCATGCAATGCTCTTTTTCTTAAATAACATTTTTCGATAATTAAAAACTAAATTAAGAATATCGTCAAAAACTTGTTTCCTTATAAAACTTGGAGTTACTGTTGTGAAACTACAAACACTGTGCTCTAAGTCATCAAAATGTGTCAGATATTAAAGGACTATGATTCGACATGCAAAGTTTATGAACTTATTTGCAGATTCCCTTTAGTCATAAAACAGAGGGATAGACAGTGGAACAAGAAACAAGGGGTATGTGCGTAAGGTCATCGGACATTCCAGGGAGAAAGGGGGGTCTGATAAAAAAGAAAATTTAATTTCTTCGAGAGAAATATACATTATATCCCATCGAAAGAGAACCGGAAATTTTGCATCGGGAGGAAAGAGAGCTAGAGAGTACGAAAGAAACTTTTCATGACAGCGAAACTATAGTGAAGTCCCCAAGGTTGAAGCAGTGCCTGCGAAGCAAGTGATCTGGTTCCTGATCTACAGTTTTTACCGATTTCAGAAAAGGAGGAGGTACTATGTTCAACGCGTATATTTTATTTTTTATGTAGGTACAGCGATATTTTTTTTACTGCAAGAACCGATATCAAAAATTCTTTTTTTATTGGAAAGGCGATAACTCAGGGATGGTCCCATATTAATTTGGTCACGTTCTCATGATATTATCGTTCCGAAAATCGGACAGTTTTTTTTAAAAAATTGCCTAAATGGTTGGCAGTAACGACGATGGTCTTAATGTCAAAAGTCGCCGAAATTGTCACTTTTGGAGATTCATAGCCACGTTTGGCTCCAAAAAATAAGTTTTCAAAACTGATCTCCACTTTACGATATATGCTGTAATTAGCGAGAATTTGCCAAACCCTACTATTTTCGATGGGAATAATGGTTCAGCTTATAAAGGTTTGCTGGTACTCGCGTATGTCAAAAGTCGCCAAAAATGGTCACTTTTGGAGATTTATCGCCAAGTTTGGCATCAAAAAGTAAGTCCAGAAGACTGAACTCACCTTGGCGATATCTGCTATATTTGGCGAGAATTTGCCAAACCCAACTAATTTAGATGGGAATAATCTTTCGTTATGGCGAAATCGGTTTTCTTTTAAAAAATGTCCTACTTGGGCAAATTATAATGGACGCTTAGAAAGACAAAAAGCGACTATATGAACACCCCATGAGAATCATGCTTTTTAATGTCGTACGGTAATGACCCTGCAAAAGATACAGGTGTTTCTAAACCGAGAGCCGAATAAATCAACGAGATATTTTTTACTAAATTGTTACATATGTCAAAAACATTAGCCTTCTCCCCTTCAAATTAAAATTGTAGCAACCTCTCTCGGGATGGACTGCTGTGGGATCGTGTACGCTAAACGGAGCTAGTGTATGTAAAATCTGTCGTGGTTCCAATGTCCTTCATATGCAATACCTCTAAAAATGCTAATTCAGTTCAGGTCTTTCATCTGGATTTGATTCACAATTACAAAACTACTTTTTCCACTATTCCTCTATTGGCTAAAGGGCTCCAAAAGAAGCATGCAAATTGAGTGCTTTGACATAATAACTACTTATTTCTAATTTATTGCACGGAAAAGAAAATTTCAGTGTTTCTATGGCAATGTAAAGATCTAATTATACGAAAACAGTTTTAATTCAACAATGACTAATATAATACTCGGTTCACTTGTTTAATGTTTATTAAAAGTGCATCACTAAACAATCATTTTAAGAAAAGAAAACACATATTACAGTAAAAAAAGTAACAGTTCTATGGATATTTTAACTCTGTACATTATGGACATTAAAGAAATTATGTTTGAATGAAAATTGCTTTAGTGCGTTTGCTACTATTGTATTGTTTTAGTCATATAAACAAGTAATTGTATCATTAAAAGTACAGATGCATTCATAAAAACCTATGTAAATTTGCTTTTTGTTTCCTCTTTCCATGAGAATACAAATTTGGTGTTTTGATATTCTTATATAAGCTAAGAGAAAACAAATTTCAAGAAAATCAGGGATATGATATATATCATCGAAAATTTACTTGCGAAAGCCATGTATTTGTCTAGTAAACAAAAATTTTCCTACAACGAATCTTTTAAAAAGGACAAAGTGAAATTCAAGTGAAGTAAGTAATAAGATAAACAAAAATTCTTTTTATCTTATTACTGAGGTACTTTATGAAAAGTTCTGCAGACTCTAATAAAATTCAGCAGAAATAACGTAAATTACTGTTCTTTTCACGAAACTCGATTTGGACCGTATTATAACAGGCATCTTATGTTTCATTCAACAGAAACGCGTATTATTTTCATTTCTTAGTCTGTATAATGTTTCAATTATCAGTCGTGGAAAGATTGTCAAGTAGAAGATAAAATGTAAATTGTGAATGTTTTAAAATCCATTTTACGTAATGTTCAAGTTAAGATAGAAAACTTTACTCTTTAAAATATGATTACTTTCTAAAACTTACAGACTTTTTTTACATAAAATGTAATGAATCGTAAGCAAATTTATATAATGAAATAAAAACAGACCAAATTAATAACATTGAGGTAAAATGCATGAAATTTATCCATGGCTTAAGTCACAATCATTAAAAGTGTAAGAAATTTATCTTTCTAAAGAAGCATAAGGATAAGAATATGACTTTGAATTTAATGAAGAAAAATAAATTGGAATGAAGTAAAAAATGGCGATGAAACATCATTCGTCTACGTACTTATTGAAGGGTAAATCAAAATATTTTGACTGAGTTTTAACAAATCTCTTTTTGCAATAGCGGGGAAACTTCTAAAAAATTTTAATTCCGTATTTTGCAACGGACCTTTTTCAAATATTTATGCAATGCCTCTAAATAGTGCCTCTAAACATATTTATTATCGAATAATATAATCTAATAGCAGAAACAAATAGACTCATAATAACCATAAAAAGTTTAGAGATGACAAATTTTTAGATGGTCAACTGAACTTTACAAATGTGAATCTGATGAAGTTGTTTAAAATAACGAGAACTTTTAATTTCGACTACATAAAATGGTTGCCGTCGAAGACAAAATATACTGTAAACATTGTACGCCGGTGTCCGAAAACTAAGCATAATAAATTCATGCTTATATGAGTACTTCAGAAAATCTGAATCCGAATGGTGGGAAACGCGATATACGGGTGTAACATGATAATACTATAAGAAAAGAATGTGAAAGAAGGATATTAACCACTTTAGACAAGAGCGTTTAGGCACAGACATGAGAGCATATTGCATGGGCTGGTACCTGACATAGGCCAGCTTGGTTGAGTCTAATATAAACAGTTTTCCTCGAAACTCATGACCTTGTGGCGGCTGTGACAGCTGAGACGAGTTCTCTCGTACAACTGTACCTCTGACGTCGCGCAGTTATTGCCAAATATTTCTGTTGACGAAGGGTTGATACTCTTGGTCCGCCTTGTACCTTCGGGTAACATCTCCCATACTTTGAAACCTCTGCCATAGTCATGAGTTCACGAACCTAGGCACATTAACAGTTTGAGGCGCAACCCTTTCCCAATGCTGAAAAATGGCAGCCGTTGCCATCGCTCGACTTAACTACCAGCAAGATGACGGACGATCGAAACGTTCATCGCGTGCCACAGATCTAGAGACTCTTTTTTGACGCAGCTGGCTGTGCCCGCGCACAGCCCACAGATCTAGAGACCCTTTTTAAAAAGGGTCTCTAGATCTGTGGCACACGATGAACGTTTCGATCGTCTGCCATCTTGCTAGTAGTTAAGTCGAGCGATGGCAACGGCAGCCCTTTTTTCAGTATTGGGGCAATATATTCAGCTGTTTTCGCATTCTTTCATTTTTCAGCAGATGTCAGTGCTGTTAAAAATAACCGTGACCATTTTTGACGGGAAATGACGTGCTAAAAAGTAAAGGATTCTCACGGAGCAATTTAACCGCAACTATTTTTATAGAAATCAAATCTATTCTTCGTGACTGGCAACAGTGAAAACGTCAGAGTTTGGTGTTCCTAGAGCGGGAACACTGCGCGTTAAAGGGTTAAGAATTTGAGGTACTTCGGTTTGAGATCGTCCACGTTTCAGCATTCCAAAAGTTTTTAATTTCAAAAACATGTCCATTTGGCATCTTTGAGCCATCCTTCGGCCATTTTGATCGTTTAATTTGCTCCTCAGCACAACCATCGCATATAACCTTCCTGATCTCAGTACTGCACGAAACCGGTTTTACACTCACTCTGGCGAGAGCACATGCTGAAATTTTTTTGGATATGCACATTATTCCACCTAAAGTCAGCAATTCTCGACAAGTGAGTTTGAACAATTTGACCTATATTTTCTCACGTTGATCCACATTTTACAAATTATGCTTAAACTTTGGACACCAGTGTACTATGAACTGGATATTCTGTAGCTAGCTGTAATTACACTTTACATGGGTATGAAACGAGTTATTACTTATTACATTATTTTTATTTTCATCTTATTTTTGTTTTCTTTTATAAGTAATAACCTCTTTTCCATCTTTCGCACACACCACAGCGAATAAAACTGATACAGTAAACCACTCCGTGCAGTGGCGTAGCTTGCCCTAGACGGGTCCTATATCAATATTTATCGGGGACACTTCCATCGGACTGCATCGAAACTCAAACGGAGGATTAAGATACATTTTACATTTTTTTTAACCACATGTCAGTCCGGCCCAGTATTATTGATACACCTGATTTAGTGAAACTAACGAAGTTCAGTAAACAACATCAATTCAAATTCTTTCTAGGTTCTTGTTAGCTGTATGGTTTCTGTTCTATTTCAAAAATAAATTAAATGGAAATATCCATTCAATTTAATAAAATATTAATTTTTTTTCAAGTGGATCTCACAGCAAAGTTGTTATTGTGAATTGGAAGTTTCTCAAATCGGATAGAGCATGCGAAAGAACTTTGTAAGAAAAGAAAATTGTTTGAAAACGTAGCTCAAAATGCATTTTTCATATTTTGTAGAACTTCTTAAAAGTTTACTAAGTATTCTCTTAGAATATAAGGCCATTAGCTGTCGCTTAGTTTTCTATATTTAAGCACTTACTCAAAAAAATCATAAACTGTTCAAATACAGCACATTTCTACGTAGGCTGTTGGCACCAGTTTATCCTGTCAACAGTCTTTCTATTACTTACCCAGCCAACAAACTCGCGGCTCAGTAACTTATGAGTATGACATCAGCAATATGTAACTGAATTATATCGAAAGTGAAGCCTATGTGAGAAGTATGCATCCAAGGATTCGGCTCATATATAGAGCTTTAAACCCCCTCCTCGTAATTTCAATGATGATAATTAATTCTGGCCGTGAATAATTCCGCTGAATTCAAACTACTGCTACATTATCCTGAAATGTTCTTCTTAGGGGAAAATACATTTTATATTGCCCATCACCTATAAGTTTTGATGGGATATAGCGTAAAATGTTAATCAGGTACAGATTACAGGTAAAAATTTTGATGTGATACAACATCAAATCATAACTTTGGAAATCGGATCAGCATATTTTTGTCATGCATCCTTTAATAGACGCTAGACATAATCGACCAGAATTACACGGAACACTTTGACGGACAATTGAAATATTTCCAATATACTTTCAATTTTAAAACTAATGTCAAAAAAGCTGTTACATTATTTTTATTATAAGTGATGTATCTGTTACACTGTACATTCTGCATAAGTTCGACGTTATACCAATGACGTCGAAACAATTCCACTTTCAAATATTTCTAATCGTTGCGTGGAACGCTAAATTAATCGCAAATATAGGTATGCAATATAGGTTTCTAGCATACGTGTTCTTTTTTAGTAATTGTTTGTATGCCTCAATATCATTTTAGTAATAAACACAGCTCAGGACAGATTCTTGAAATCGTTTCTGATGCAGTTTGACCATATGCTTTGATCATAATACTATCCTCGACCAATCCGTAACCAGAATAAAAGCCTGTCTTCACACATAAACACGGCATTTCATAAAGTATTACGCCATTTTCACGTCAAATTAAAAAGCACGAAAAAGGATTAAGTCGAAATGCATTTCTTAAAGCTCATAAATTTTAAAATTGTTAGTACGATCGCGAGGATAACCGGAGTTTAACCCATTTGTGCCCAGATATTTTTGCGACTTTCCTCGATTTTTGCTACTACCAGGAATAATAGATAAATTTCTGATGTCAACTTCTTGAAGAAGGGGTGCTTTCTTTTAAAATCAGTATGCATAAAAATTGAAATGTCTACATTCTACTTAGTAATGTTAAAATACTTTGTGGAGTTAAGGTTCCATAGTCGTGAATAAAGGCTAGGAAAAATAAATAACGTTTTCGACTAATAGCGAAAATGCCGTCCCAAAAAAGGGACACTAGGCATAAATGGGTTAAGATTTCAGGTCATGCGTTTTTCCGAAATGATATAAATAGCTGTATTCATTTGACATTTTTCTTCTGAAAGCATCAATTTGATGATGTCAGATTCCGAATCAATTGAGCACAATCACCAATCACTTTCACCAAACTGAAAAATCGCCGCACTTTGGTGAGTTTTACAGTCATGGGTTTGAGGAGTTATGCACAAGTTTCAACGCTCCCAAAAAAACTAGATGAAAACGAAAGGGAACAAATTAGCGATAAACGCACCAGTTAAAGAATTTGAAGACACTTAATTATTAAAACTACATTCATTGGCAACCCCCCTCAAAAGAAAGGAATAATATAATAATTAAAATACATATAAAATAATGTACTTACATGTTGTTCCAAACCGCCGTGTTAATCTAAGTTACGGTTGCCAAATAAACACAAAAAATGTATTTATGTGGCAACCGTAATTTAGCAAACAATGCCTTAATAAAACAATGTTTTCCTTAGAAACAAATTTTCACTTCAGTAACTTTTACAGGTAAAGAGTTATTTAAGAAATTCAGAAAAAAATGGCGTATCTTATAGAAAACTTAAAAAAATATATAACTGATTTTGTGGTAATTATCGTAGAACCTACTAAATTGAGATTTGTGGTTATCTTAGCCTATAAATCATTCATATAAAATTTGAGAAAAAATCTAAGCTGATGTGCTGAACTCCACTGATTGATCTGACGTGGAATGACCCAAAAGCAAAAAATGATTCTTTGGTG
>JAWZYV010000906.1:0-32994 GCA_038373885.1 Cheiracanthium punctorium | reverse complement strand
CTACTAAAAGAAATAAACAAATTAAAATATAATAAATTAAGTATTTAAAAATATTTGCAAGAAGCACGTTTAGCAAGTTACTAGCTTGCTATTTGTAAAAAATTCTAAGTCCGTTATCTTGAAAGAGTAACTGAAATGTACTAAGTTGAATAATTCAATGTTTCTAAAAAGCCAATTTCACATATCTAGCACTTCAGAAAAAATGTATCAAGTTCGTAACATTCTAAAAATACCAAAGTTCGTCACTTCAATAAAATTTTCAAAGTACAGATATGTTAGTTTATTTCAAGAACATATTCAACGACTTATCAGAACATAAAATATACCAATGTGCAAAACTTCTAAAAGAAAAAATTACACCTTACAATCTATTAATGCAGTTTACTAAGTATTTTGTAAAATCCTTTACTTGATAATTCTGAAAAATAGCCTAAGTCCCTCACTTTGTATAGACATAAATTATATTACTTTTATTTAGTTAAGGTTTACATAAAGATAAGTTTATACATCTATGCGAAAATAACTGATTATTTCTATACCACATTTCATCAAAAACATGTTAAGCATACTACTTCTACAAAATTTGCAAAGTTCTAATAGCTAAGTTCCTTTCGAGAAATAATTTCATAACTTATGAGAACTCATAAACGTATACAAATCAAAAGTATACTTAGTTTGAACAAGTAACATGTATAAAAGTAAGAGCATATTTATTTAAAATTTGTAAGCATAACCATCTTAATCAGTAAAATGTGTAACATGTGTACTTAGTTGATATTTCTTATAAAAATATTCAAGCCAATTACTTAATAAAAATTACAAAAATATGCCAAGGTAATACTCTAATGTTTTAAAAACATAGTGTATGATTTTAAATATTCTGTTACTTCAAGTAAAATATGGTAAGATCTTTACATTAAAGAACACCTAAAAAATCTTTATTTAAAAATACTAAGTTTCTTTATCTCATTTAACTTTATTTTTGAAAAACCTGTAAAATCGATTAAGTTATAAAATTATGGAAACTAACTTTTTTAGCCAAGTTCATTTTATAAAAAAATTAATACTTTGTGAATTCTCATGTAACACAATTTACCTATCATACTTAAGTTTATGATTTTAATCAAAACATTTTAATTCTATGTAGTAGATCAATGTTTCCATAGTACATGCTTCAATAAATTTTGTTAAATTTCTAACTTTCTACCTTGTAGTGTATAAAAGATAAGTATAAAACGAGAACCTTAAATCGTGACCAAGTATGCTAACTTTATCACTTTTTATTTAATAGATTTTTATTTTGCAAGTAATCAACACGCACATACACATAAAGAAAACACAGAAAAGTTTTCATGTTTAAACTTATTTATTTACAAAAACCATATTTTAAATTACACAAACTATTTACACAATTAAGAAAATAATAACTTTTCAAAGTGTAATCCACAATTAATCATGCACAAATCAGTAAAATCTTACTGTTGTAGAAGCAAGCAAACTTTTTCTACATAATCACAATGGTTTTAATATATTTTTTACAATCGCAATACTAGTTATACACCAATAACATCACATAATTACACATGTTTTGTCATCCTTGGAATTCGCAAAATCTGAAAACGGTTGAAAAAATGAATTAAATAGCTCATTTTGAAGATACTTCATATAGTCTTCAATGAAAATGTTTGAAAAAAATTCTCCGTCATAATGACAAGTGCATTTTTTCTCGCATATCTCTCTTGCAATATACGGCATGTCAACCGTAAACCATGCTTTACTACTTATAAGACCCTCTCGCTCATCAATATGTGATCTATTCGAACAGGCATGTATCCTATGCGAAGAATGATCTTGAACCTGGCCTATGTTTTTAAAAATTTCCTGATGTACTATATCCATTAATTGTTGTTTAGCTTCATCGTAATTACAATGGGGTTCGCGGTTACATTTTTGCGGCTTTAATTTTAAAATTAAATGAGGCAGGGTCGTCGTATATAGCGTTTTTAAAATGCATTCCAATATTTCATTTCTCATTTCGCAAAGTTTTTTTACTTGATCATTTAAAAGTGTTAAGGAAATTGGATTTAACGTGAATGAATCTGCGGTTTTGTAAATTTGTTGTAAGATGCATTTTCCATCATCATTAAATACAGATAATTGATTATTACAAATAAAAGAGCTATTGCTATGACCTATATTAAAATCTAGTAGTTTTACAATAAATTCGATCCATGTGGAAGGGTTCATCACGACTCCCTGACCGGTTGGTATATAGTCTAATTGGGCATTCTGAATAAATTGTCTAATATGGATCTTCAAGTCAGTTCTTTCATCGTGAAGTGAAACGTAGATAAGTCTTTCCAAGTGCCATGTACTATTTACAGAAGCATATAAGCTATGGTAAAGATGATCCGTCCAATAGTCCAACTTTGCCCTTTTCGGGGAAGGCTCATAAATGTACATTTTGGCAAATGTTAGGTTAATGTGCGGGTCTGTCACATAAGGTTCAGAAGGAATACCATGCGTTAAAAGTTTGTTGGTTGGGGGATATATCTTACACATTGAACCATGTTCTAATTTAATGGTAGTGGTTTCACAGTTCGCTGGTTTAAAATCCAAAGTTCGTTTAGATCCAAAACTTAGAATGCATACACCTGATGATAGGTCCAGATTAAAATCTTCGTAGTTACCATCTTCAATTTTAGGTTGTTCTTCAGAGCCAAAGTTCACTTGCACCATATTAAATTCATAATTTGTCACTTTCTGTAGATCTTCACGTATTTTTTGCAAAATGGGTATCCAAGAGTAAACAGAGACTGTTGCTCCAGGTAAACTGTAATCGATTCCTTCATCAGCAAAAGTAATTACTTTACGGGTCGAGGAAATTTTCTTTTCACTACTTTGCAGGGGTAATTGAAACAATTCTTGCTGTAGCACGTCAACATCACTTTCAGTATAAAACTCGGGGGAAATTTTCTTTTCAATACTTTGCAGAGGCTTTACATCTAAAGGCAATTGTATTATTTCTTGCAGCAACACATCAGCATCACTTTGAGTATAAAACTCGGGAGTGTATTCAAGCAAACACATTTTTGAAACTCGGCGAAAAATCAATTAAAACACACGTCTTAAGTATAGGCGCACACAGTGTAAAGGGAGTCTCGCAACACACACCTGACCACTTTATCTAACTAAAATGTCTCTATACGGATTCTTTAAAAAATCACGTGATTACCCAAGCGCCCTCTACCTTAAAACTTTCTCAACCCAGTAGATATTGCATCATCTAACTTGTCTTAGCCTGTTACAGAGAGTTGCCACTCAATGTACATCCTGCCAGAAACCTACCGGATATTCAATCAACACAGATTTGCACACGTCACTATCACGTGTCTTCTGCGCATGTCACTTCCTTATCTCTTATCTGATCTGTGATACCTGATAAGAGAAAATCAGTTGCCGTTAAATTTGTAGACTTTGTAGGTTGGGCGTAGGTAAGTTCTCCTGCAACGGATACCCAAGAATTCTTTAGCCGAGCTGAGCGATGTTTTGTCCGCATGCAACAAGAGTGCTGTCCGGTATTTTTCAGGTATTATAATTGCTTATATTTTTTCTGATATATGTTGTGATTAGCTATCTTTTAGAGTAATCAGTTTAGTTTATTAACAGGTTTTCATTAATAATTTCAGTTTATGACTTTATTAAAAAAATTTTAGTTTATTATTGTAAAAATTGTTTTAGTTTATGAATTTATTAAATAAAAATTTTAGTTTATTATTGTAAAAATTGTTTTAAACAATTAGTTTATGCATTTATTAAAAGGATGCCTATGTAAAATTTAAGTCTATAAAAAAAAATTTTTATATGTTTAATTTATTAACAAGTTTTAATTAATAATTTTAGTTTATGACTTTATTAAATAAAAATTTTAGTTTATTATTCTAAAAATTGTTTTAAACAATAATTTTAATACCTATTTTATACGTGAATACTCATTCATCTGCAATGCCTATAATTTATTACTGTTATTTATCAAAACTTAACAAAAATAATTTGCTTTAGTACAATGATCTTTGCTAATTGTTTCACAGAAATTAATTTAATGATTCATTAGTTTCCTAAACTACGTAAAATATATTAATCGTTGTAGCTTAACTTTGATATTTTAATTTAGGATATAATGCCCATGTTTACAAAAAGGATAGATTTTTATTGAAATGGCTTTAATCTAACATGATCTTAATCCATAAGTCCCCATTTTTGAACGCAGAATGAAACACGTGTCCCCAATTGCATACCCCTAGCACCCTCCCTGGTTTTATCTTATCGGCAAACTGGCCAACTCTTATTGTACCGGCTCTGTAGAGCCTCAAGGCACTCTCTTATCTCTAAATTTCTGTTATCAGCAATATCACAGGCACGTGGATTTTACTTCAATCATTCTTTTGTGAATTATTATGTATTTTTATTATTTTCACCTCTCGCGTGTACAAGTATAGGGTAAGTGTAATATTTTCTATTATTTTAGTTACATATAAGTTGATACCGTAATTCTAATTGAAAATAATTATGTGGTTCTTATAGTTGCACTTTTGATGTGTTGTACTTTTAAGTGTGATTTTTTTGTTAATGTATGTTTTTCTGTATTTTGGTGTTTTGCGAAATTTTAAGTTGGTAATCCAGTGTAATTAATATTAATAGGCATTATCGGTAGAAGTACTTTAAGCAGTTTGTATACGAAAACTGGGTTTTGAGGGCTTTCTCCTAATAGAAAATAAGGCATGCATGATATCTGTATTTCAGTAAATTCTAATTAAGATTAAATTTTCGATTGCTAACTAATTTTATCCCACATAAAATAGTATTGTGAATCTGGTAAATTGTTATAAGAAAAAAAAAATTACTTTTAAAGCGTTTAATATCTTCAAATGTGTTATTTTGTTTTTAGTGTCAAAATATTATGTCTATTTTCAGCATATGATTGTATTAAGAATGAATGAACATGTGCTAGTTGGACCGGGAATTAGGGATAATGTATTTTAAATCATTATTCGATTTTCCGGTCTTGCTAGCCGTATAGATGTTGGTACTTTGTCCAGAGACTCGAAGATTTTAACATGATGTGGCTTCAAGTAAGTAAGTAAAAACCTTGTATTTTTTAGTTTAAGTAATGATTTGTGATTTAAACTATCTAAGTATTGAAAGATAAACTGTGCATGCAATTGTGCTAAAACGGATCTTCAATTTTTATTTCCAATAGTTCAACTTTCTAACAATAGTACTATCTAGTCTAAAAGTTTATGCTCACCTTTCTATAAAATAGGTTAAGTGCATACCTCTAAAAATATTAATGCATGTATAAAATTATGCTTTCATAGTCAAACTGAAATTAGTGTTGCACATAAACAATCTAACTCGTATCGTATTGAAATTCTATAAATCAAGTTACTCTACTTGTGATATACAGTAAGAATATTTTGTAAGATTACTAAAAATGTAATTTTTTCTCTAATTGATCTATAGAAAATATAAACTAGTATAATCGCTGCCTAAAATATATCAGAAATGTGTGGGTAAGAAAAAATGTTTAGATAAATACTTTGTTTGTTTGTGTTTTTAGGCAAACCTGCACGCGGGGTATCTGCCTAGGATGAGGGGTGCCTTGGTAGGAAGACTTTCTAAGGGGATCTAACGCGTATTCATGCATTTCGTATATCAAAACTTGAGTTTTGGGGGATATATGGTTAAAGTGGTTTTCTCGCAACAGAATATAAGACTATATCCAAATCATTATTTGTAAAAATCTTTCTATGGTATAATTTTCTAACTTGCCTAGCAGTAGATTGAATTTGTAGAAAATGTATGGGTATCCTAAATCCTACTTTAATGTTAAACGGCTACTTAACAAAAATACGGTATAGAAAAAATTAAAACTCTTGATTAAAATTTTTTTTCTTGATAAATTAAAAACACTTGATTAAAATTTTTTCTTGATAAATTAAAAATATTTGATTAAAAAAAAAATTGTTGTAAAATTAATTATTTACTTAAAATTAAAACTTGGTTAAAAAAAATAAATTTAGAAATGTATTTGTTGTAAAATTATTTAACTTAAAATTAAAACTTGGTTAAAAAATAAATTAACTCTTGATTAAAAAAATATTTGTTGTAAAATTAATTAAAAAAAAAATTTGTTGTAAAATTATTTAACTTAAAATTAAAACTATTGGTTAAAAAAATATTTGTAAAAATCTCTTAAGGAAAAAAAAAATGTTTAGATAAAAAAGTTCATACACTATCTAAATCATTATTTGTAAAAACTATAGGTACTAAAATCGTTCTATGGTATAATTTTCTCACTTCCCTAACAGTAGAAGAAATTTGTAGAAAATGTATGGGTATCCTAAACCCTACTTTAATATTCTAGTAAACTGTTACTTATTAAATATATGCTATAATCAGTATACAAAAATTAGAAGTATGTATTAAGCAGCATTTATTCAATTTGCATTGGTTCTATTACTAAATGGTAAAGAAAACTAAATCCTCCTGGGGATGTTGTTCATTTCTTTGCTCCACATAGTTAATTATTATTTAAAGAAACAAAAACAACAACGCATCCTCTGTGCTACGCCCTGTCTCCATTCATGCGAGGCTAGCGTGATGGGGAAAGGCACAGTAAGAATTTTTATTTGAAATGAGGCGGTAGACGAATTCTACCGGGCGGCTGGTGGGTCCTCATTTTATAATAAAATTTTTTATTTCAGGTTTAATTCATATAGCTTATTTAAAATTATGTCAAAGTCTCTTATTTTGATACTAAATGTTAAAGTCTGAAAAAATTACAAGTCTCCTTATTTCAAAAATATGTCACAATCTGAAAAAAATTACAAGTACCCTTATTTGAAAAATATGTCACAATCTGAAAATTTTTCCAAGTCCTCTTATTTGAGAAATATGTCACAATCTGAAAAAAATTACAAGTATCCTTATTTGAAAAATTGTTAAAGTCTGAAAATTTTTCCAAGTCCCCTTATTTCAAAAATATGTCACAATCTGAAAAAAATTACAAGTCCCCTTATTTGAAAAAAGGAAAAAAAAATCTTATCAACCCTTCGAACATCCGCTCCCCACATCCGGTCCGACCACGCCCCCCTCTCTCTCTCAGCCCAGGTACCTCATGCGTACCCCACTTTTAACATGGTACCCCCTGAGGTGAACCCCCATTTATCTACTACTGAGGAGCAACAACAAAAATTGTTTTCTCCACAAGGAAATGATGATGCAGATAAAATTAACAAATATTCAGGCAGGATGACTCAGAATGATTCGTCCAAACCAAGAGTCACTGATATTGCGTCGTAGTCATTACTGTTGCTTTCATTGTCAGCGACGTCTAGTGGTACACCGCTTGCGTTACCACTCCATTTTGTGCGACAAAAATTGTTTGTTTAGATATGTGCTATCTCCCGTTAAAATTTGTCTCAAGAGTTCTGACTCACCTTGTACTGATAAGTTAAGAGAAAGATTCATCGTTATTGTCTTCCTTAAATACGAATTTTTTTAAATTATAGGAACAGAGACCGAGTTAAAAAAATGATAAAATTGATAAATTCTTTCCTAGCGATGCAAGAATTCAGCAAAATAACCAACTACGTCACAACCAATTTTCCAAAACTTCTTTTTCAAAAACAGAACTTACGTGATTTTCGTTGTGGTTGGTCAGGTAGAAAACAGTCCTTCAGGGATATTTACACGCCTTTATTTCTATGCATAGGTAATATACATAACAACAAATTTAATTTTAACACTCAAAATTATGATGCTATCTTTGAACCCAATTTACATTGAAGATCTTAAAAGAGGTATCTCATAACTTACACACGCACGGTGGTTTCCTAGGTATTTCATAGAAATATCAGAATCAAAAGTTCAGTGGCAGCTACAGGCGCAATAAAAGAGAAATTATACAACACCATGAAAAAAAGGTCTATTAAGATGAGAGATAGTAGAATTAAACTTTATAAACATACATGTTATATAATTTCCTGCGACATTTAATAGTTGTAAAGCTACAAAGAAAAATTTTCGCTGTAGCATGCATGCCTGTAAAACAACTTTTACAGCACTGCTATGCTTAAGTAAAGAAAAACACGATTGAACATATGCGTTGGTGGTAAAAAGAATTAATTCATAATACGTCCCAACCTAACAAGAAGTTATTATTTTTTTTAAACTATTAAATTTACTAGAAGAGATTTTCAATAAAGTGATCACTCTTAAATGATATTTATAGTTCATCTTATTAATATTTGCACACAATTCAGTATAAATCGTTATTGTTGCTATTGTTATTATTATTATTAATCATTATTATTATTACAAGATTTTCTTTGACGATAAATATCGTCCCGAAATTACTTTGATTCATTTCTCAACTTTAAACAAAGAGTAAAATTTATGCATCCACACAAACCGGATGACAATACAATAGTCAATCCGATTTTTTTTTTCCAAAAATTTGTAGATTTTGAGAAAATTGAGATTTTTTTCGTTTTTTAGTTTGCGAATTACGTTAAAAAGACTGTAGCAGCCGAAATAAAATTTGCTAGCAGGGGGTATATCCAATCAAAAGCATTATATATTTTAAATTTAGCTAAAATTTTAAATAATTTTCAAAATTTTCAATTTACATTTTCTCGCCATCGAACAGTGATGAAACTTTGCACTGATACTTGAATCTTGAATAGTCATGTGACAATCACAATATTCCTTTTATTTTTCTAAAAATTAGAAGAAATACTGTGAAAGTTGAAGAAATTTATGTTTATAGATCACGTAAAAACTATTTTAACACTTTCCAACAAGGTTGAAAAGTGTTTATGATTTCGGCATGTCTATCTGTCCGTCCGTCCGTTCTCTAACTCCCGTAAATATGCATCGATTATTAAGAAATTTATATTTGTAATTCTTGTGTACCGTACCATGTGTCCTATTGAAAATGGTCTATGTAGCAATTATAGTTCTTCTGGAGGAGAGCTCAAAAGATTTCCAATACATTACGCTCTATGGGCAGCCATTCTTAAAGCGTATTTTAGAGATATTTGTCTAATTGAAATGAAATAAAATTTGATACACGTGATCAAGGATTACAAGGTAAAGCTTTCCATCGAAAATAGTGTCTGTATCATTAAAAGTTCTTTTACAGGAGCACTCAAAGTTATTCCAATACAAAAATACAATCATCACACAAAAAATACCTAATTCGGTAATAATAAAGTATGATGATTTCGATGTGAATCTTGAAAATTTGTTAAAAATTAAATTTTGAATTGTTTTAAAACTTTAAATAGGTTTTAGAGTTTTATGAAAACTGTAATTCTTTTAACCACACCTGAAGCGACTGATTTGAATTTTGTCACATGATAGGTGGATAAAAATACGAAGCTTCGAATTATTTTTTAATAATTTAAATGGATTTGAAATATGGCGAAAATGTGATAATTTTTTGTTCTACCTCACACGAAAAGATCCAAGTAGAATAAAGTAAAATATTTCAGGTTTAAAGAATTTTTGCTTCACATAAAAAGCGGAAATCGAGCTGTTGAAAAATTTTTGATTAGATGCTTGTGAGATAATTTGTTATATTCTTTCTGGAGCATTCGAAAAAAAATTGAAAGAAGTTTTTTTTCGTTTAGTTAATTCACTAAATTTTTTACTAAAAAATACTTATTTACTATTATTAAAAAATACTAAATTTTTATTTAAAAAATGCTTTAAAAAACGATTTATTTAAAAAGCGCAATTGATCTGCTTGACTTTCCAGTTGTTTTCTGCTATGCCTGTAAAACTAGTTTCCTAGCGCTGCTATTCTTGCGTGAAGAAAAACAAGTTTCAAGGAATAGGGAAGTTAGAGCAGTGAATTTTGAGTGACTTTTTTACATTCAATTAATTAATTTTATAACTTGTTGGAATAAGATTAAATATCGTAGGTACAATTAGATACTTTTCGCAAAATTAAATCAGAATACTCTTACTGGTATTAGTTATTTTCTTTGCACAATCAGTGGTTTCTTTTCTTTTTCAGTGTAGCTTATGCTCCTACATAAGAAGTCTGCTTAATGGTGAGAGGAACCCTGAGTTACGATAGAAAAACAAATTCTTGCTTCTTATTAAGATTTTCTCGAAATATTGGAAAGGTGAGTCTTCAAAATCTTCTAATGACAATAATCTATCCATCTATCAGTTTTCTGTTCATGCACCAACTTTAGTAAATATGGTTATTTGAAAATATTTTTGTGGTTTTAAATGACATTTCCACTATTCAAACAACAATGCATGGCAGTTAGAGCTCTGTGGATTCTCAAAGTAATTCCATTCAATTCCTCTGTTTGGGCTGTTAGGTTTGAAGTGAGCTTTAGTGGCGTCATTCTACTCTTGAACAAAGTTTTGTTTGTACAAGTTAGGGGCTTCTATTCATTACGAAAAACTTTTTCGGTAAATTTTGACACACACTTGCCTTTCCTCTGTGTCACCCTTTGCCATACGACCTGATCTACGATACATCTTCGTACTGCAACAATTTTAATTATCATTTTTATAAAAGCCTTACTCAATCTGAACTGATAAATTAGATTTAGAATGAAAGTCTCCCTTCCTGAGATTACTTTGTGAAGGACAGACTGGAGCTTTGGCAATGTTGAGAAACATCAGCAAGAAGTTTACGCTTTGTCTTTATAATAATTTGCTTTGCTTATTAGGATACTACGACTGCAAAATTATTCTGTAGTTTTTAATTTAGGTCTTTTGGGTAGGCATCTGCTATAACCGTGGAAATGTTTCAATCAATAAACAAGCTGCAGCAAGTTGTGCGAATATTTCAAAATTCCTTATAACACGAGTGAGATCTAGCAGCTTTGTTGACCCCTCCCTGTTACAAACTGTCACATTTGATTAATCCCCTCAACCTCCGAGTGTTACGTAATTTATGGAACACCCCACATTGAAATTTTCTACAAGATGCAGATCCTAAAAAATGCAGTGCGTAAGTTTCAGAGATTTTTCTGCGGGGTCGTATAAAAGATTTCATTTGAAGGTTTATGTAATTCCACTGCAATGAAACTTGTGATAATGCTATCACCTTCGTGAATTACAAAACAGGACATCTTATGAAGGGGGTCACTTCCAAAGGTAGCAAAAGTGTGGTGGTTGTAAAGTGAAATTCAACAAAAGTAGCATCATGGGCAGGCGGTCTCTGTAAGAACGTGGTCATTTTACCACGTTCCATAAAAGTCCACATTTTAAATATATTCTAGAAGTAGCATTCAGAGTAGTAGAAAACACTTTTTTCAAGTACAGAAATATTATTTTACCTAAAAGTATTTTCTTACATTCTTATTTCTCTAATTCAAAATGAAGACGTCAATTGAGTCTATTATTATTATTATTATTATTATTATAATTATTATTATTATTAAACATGTATGAATCGAGAAAAGATTCTTGCAAAGAATTCTAATTTTAACATTAACAAAATCGAAACGTTTTGAAACTTTGAGGAATTTATATCATACAAGCTGGAAAAATACCAAGAAATCCTTACCATAACTACCATTTTTAACTAGTTTCAGACTAATAAAATTTTTTAATTAAAAACTGAAAGGAAAGGGTTAATCTGAAGACGGGGATGTTTGGCAGTGTGAAACTTTGTAAACATAAAGCATAACATCTGGCTTTCTTGTGCTTAATTAAATTGTTTCAGCCAACACAAAGGATTACAGTATTTTTACTCGTGATAATTTTCTTAATACAGGACGAGGCATGACATCAATCACCTGTCACACATACACTAGCACAATAGAAACTTATCTAAGGCACCCTAAAACCCAGTAAGTCTGATTTAAAAAAAAGGCACTGCCTTTGTTTCTCCATTCAAAAAGCGTTCTAAATTACAATTAAAAACTGAATTGTTAATTTGTGTGCGTCGCGGAATTAATTTAAATAACTCCCCCAACTCCCCCTCTCCCCTCACAAACCTTCTCTAACCATCTCAATTCCGTTTTGCTTTTATTCGCACTCGAAATCAACAAAACAATTTTCGAAACCGTGTTTAGTACCGGAACCGGGGGTGCCCTGGGCATAAACCGAATTAAAATGCGGAGTACCCGGGGGTTATTGGGGGGGGGGGTGCGTGTTGCTTTCTAGGAGGATGGGGCGGAGAGGGGGGGGGAGGAGATTCTTGTGGGTCCGTCATTTTTGTGTTTACATCCGGAGACAAGTGACGCGCGGAATTTTCGGGACAGGAAATTGCCCGGGCATTCGCGACATGCCCGAATCTAGATGAGGGGGTGGGGAGCAGCAACGAAATGTAATTGGGAAATGAATAATTTTTGCTTTCGCGCCAAAAGCCTTGACGTGCCCCGGATTTATTTTAAAGGGAAGGAAGAGTCTTCTAATCCGAGGAATACTTCACGTCATAAGTTGGTTGCAATGATTGAAAAGCGACTGTGCTGAGTTGCACACTGCTGCGGCTCCTCAAAAATGAAGCGAAGGGGTGGCGGGGCTCCCGCAGAGATGAAACGCGATCCAGAAAAATGAGAGAATTAGAAAAGTCTTAGAAAATCCCTTTACTTCCAAAAATGAATGCCCCTGCTTAAAAATTATGCATGGTGCCGGTAGTGGTGTTTTCGAAAACAGCTTGTCGCGTTTCGCAGGTCGTATATAACGCCGGTGAAATCTGTACTCTTAATTTTGTGATATCAGTTTTAAAAATTTACACGAGAGGATGAATTTTAATTTTGAATATGCGTTTCTGTTTTAAATTATGCACATTTTAATCGAATTAAAGGGATATAGTTAAAAAGAGGGATATACATAACAGTTTAAAAATTACTATGTTTGTATTTTATTCCCCAGATGAGAAACTTCTAGGATCACAGTAGTTTAAAAATTTATAGCAAAATGCTACTGAGTGCATTTCCGTAATATGCCAGAAGCACTATAAAAAATACCAATATATCTTCTTACTGTTACACAACAATGCTAGTTCATGTATGAAATTTCTGCTATAATTAACTGGTTACTTTTTTTAAAATTTCTGTATCATCTACATTAGATAGATTATGTACAAGAATGTTATTTTTTAAAACAATCTCTTATAATTCATAAAAACGAATTAGAGTTAAAAATAACAATAAAATACCTAAAATTTCGAAAGTGGATTGAAAAATGTTGCCTTCAGACATGTGGTATAGTTCTGAATGCTGTTTGGAAGCTTCTTCTTGATCTGGAAGCTTTGGCTTCTTAGCTTTTAATTTTGGGAAGAGATAAAATACGTCAGTGGTAGAGCATTGACCCAGTTTATGACTATGATATCTCGAGAAAACGAAAATGACCAGTTACGTTAGAGATGGATATGAAAAATAAAAATAAAAATTGTAGATTTATAACATTAATTTTAAGTAGAATTCTTTAGTGTTATTATGAAAATAATAATCATTGATATATTCGAAAACTTCGAGTCAAGAGCAGGAAAATTCTCAGTAAAATAAAAAAATTCCAAAATGGTTGAATAACATACAATAGGTTACCAAATTTTTAAGAATACTCTCAAAAAAATTTATTTGTACTTCAGTTACAAGAATGATTATATATACAGAAAAACACTGTTTGAATGGGATAAACGATGTTATTCTTATTCATTGTACATCTTCATTATTTTTAGCAAAGAAAAATATAAAACTAAAGCATCTATAATATAAAAATTGCGTGTAAAAGAATGCCAGTCAGTATTTGGTGTACTTCAATTGGTTTTGTATGTCTAGTCAAACTTTTTAGCTCTATATTTTAGCAAATAGAGAAATAATATTTAACCCTGACGGATCTAATGCATATTAAATGCTCAATAAATATTAGTGTGTAAAACAGAATAATAAGTTGCTCTTGTCGCATACAACGATACCACAACGTCTGTATCACAATGCAGGTTTTTCGTAATTAATTTAAAACATAAAAATGTCTTTAAATTTCGTCGACCGCTTAACTTTCCAACTTAACGTTGAAATTGTATACATACGTGTAATACTGCAACTTCATTCCTGCAACGCTATACCACTTCAAACTACAGGAAAGTGCACCTAATGTAATTGCAAAAATATGTGGCTAATAATTTGTCAACACTCAGTCAGTAGGTGTAAAGTTCCTCTGTTATTCTGACTGGTACAAGACGGTATCGGCATCTTACGGTATGCTTGCCACTCTTGGCCCGAAGCAATTTCGAGTAACACGCAGAAACTCTTAAGTTTTACATAGTATCGATAATTGTTTCATTTTGTATTGGAATAATTAATAGGTATGGCATCACTGGTATGTATATTGTAGTGGCATATCAGTTGATTATTATGACTAACCGAGAAGTTAAAACTATAGAAGAGCGTTAACAGCATTTAACAAAGTACCTGTTGGATCTCAACGAATTAATTATTTACATATTTACTAGACGCCCCGACGATCAACTGGTTCGCCATCTTAATAAATATTGTTCGGAGAGAATCCTGTTTCTCAGTGGCTTACTAGGCACTGAAATTTCTCCGATTCTGAATGGAATTTAAAATTAAGATGGTTACAAACAGGGTCGGCCCTAGGGTAAGCGGCGATTCCTGCTTACTTAAAAAGATGCCCCCCTTTTATGCTCTACTTAGTTTTTGAGTTCGAAATGACGCCCCTTCGAAGCAGGTGAGTCGATGCGATGCTTACCTTCCCTACCGTGTTGGACCGCCCCTGGTTTCAAAAATAAGATGATTTATTGATAAAAACCTACAAAAGGTACAAATTATTTTCGTCCTATATTAATTCTAGGGAGCTTCTGGATATACTGGCCGTTCTTTCACAATATCAAAAAACGGAAAGAAAAAGGAAGTAATAAAATCTCAAACACTTTCAGATTTTAATTACGCACTAAAGTGCTGTATGTTAAAAGCGTATCATAATCCATGGGTCTTCTCTAGTTTCTCTCCTTATTCCATTAAGTTGGAAAGTGTATCATTATTCATGAGTGTGATTAAACAAAATTAAAATTGATATTTCTAGCATCCTTTTTCTGGGTGTTATACAATAGAAATAGAATGGGAAAAAGCTGCGCAGAAAAATGCACAATTCGAACTGAATGAAAGTTTCAAAAACTTTCTTCGTGCATTCTTTATCCAAGTCAGGAATAGCAGACAATAAAATGACGTTAAACGATGCATGAGTCACATGATACAGTGGGTTTCTTATAAATGCATATTAAATGCTGCAGATCTGCTTAAAGTTTGCGCCATCTGTCGACGGCTCTGTAAAATAAAAACTCAATTATATTTTTTTTTTTTTTGGGGGGGGGGATAAAAGATAGATTTTTGTACATTATAGGAACAGTGGTTTTTTTTCGAGCGATAAAAAGTAGCCTATATGTTAATCCAGGACTTTAAATGTCTTTATTCCAAAAATAATTTACCTATTAGCCTCGGAAATCTTCAATTCTTATTGTTTTGCGTGTAAAGCATTACATTCCTGCTCTGATTTCCCATGCACACGATATTATAATTAAAAAAAAATAACCTTACGAATATAAACTAACAAAAAAAAAAAAAATCATTATTATTCTTTTATTTTTACTTTGAGAATTTAAAACATTTTATTCGGCAAAATCGCCACACATGGAAACATCGATCCTTATTTCACACTTTTTTCACTACAGGGGTTACAATTACGGAAAGCTTTTTGCGTGAATAGCATAAAAAATCTCTTAAATTCCGGGAACGGGTGGACTTTCAAAGTTTTAAAGTGGACTACGATTTATTCTATATTATTTTACATATCTGTGCTAAATTTCAGGCCGATAGGTCCATTTTTGTGGAATTGTATACGAACGACATTTTATTCGGCAAAATCGCCACACATGGCAACTACGATCCTTATTTCACACTTTTTTCACTACAGGGGTTACAATTACGGAAAGCTTTTTGCGTGAAGAGCATAAAAAATCTCTTAAATTCCGGGAACGGGTGGACTTTCAAAGTTTTAAAGTGGACTACGATTTATTCTATATTATTTTACATATCTGTGCTAAATTTCAGGCCGATAGGTCCATTTTTGTGGAATTGTATACGAACGACATTTTATTCGGCAAAATCGCCACACATGGCAACTACGATCCTTATTTCACACTTTTTTCACTACAGGGGTTACAATTACGGAAAGCTTTTTGCGTGAAGAGCATAAAAAATCTCTTAAATTCCGGGAACGGGTGGACTTTCAAAGTTTTAAAGTGGACTATGAGTTATTCTATATTATTTTACATATCTGTACTAAATTTCAGGCCGATAGGTCCATTTTTGTGGATTTGTATACGAATCAAATCCACAAACAAACAAACAAACAAACAAACAAACAAACAGAATTTCATTTTTATTTATAAGATTTCATTCAAATCCGTCAAACCGTTTCAGCGTGAAAGAGTAATAAACATACATACAAACATTGATATTTATATATTAGTAGGATTTACTTGAAAACTCTACTTCTTTTCTTTCACGTAAAAGCAGTTTAAGTCCACGATAAATTTGCCCACACTGAAAAAAAGTGTAACCGCAGCAAAACATACGGGTAAAATAAAGCACTGTTTTGCAGTTTAAGCTTTCAGAAAATTGTGTTCAAAATATGTTGCGGGTATTGAGCAAGTGGCTATGAACATGCAAGTGCAAATCTTCAATTAATAATAGAAAAAAAAAACAGTTCATTAATTTCAAAGAGGTTTAGAGTTATTATTACTATATTAAATATATTCTGGAACAGGTATGGTGATCTTAACTAGTATAATTTTTTTTTATAATGTTCCCGGAAATAGCATGTTCCCATGCCAAATGATTGTGCCTAAGTCGGGACACTGTTAGCCAAAGGTTGTTGACCTCCGGTCTAAGAGGTTTAAAATTTAGAAAAATTTACTCTACAGATCGCGACATCTAGTATAAGAAATAGAGATTAGAAGACACTAAGATAATCCTTAAAAGTTACACTTCTCTCTTAAAAAATAAAATCTAACAGAAAATAGTGATCTCGTTAGAAGGTTAATTGCTCACTCCCATCAAATTTCTATAATTCCTCTAGTCTAGGCCATTCGTAAAAAAAAATTACAGGCATCACAGATCTTTGAACAACTTTAAAAACCAATCAATGCTTTTAAACATTCCACAAGATAATATTAATTCTTTACAAACTATACTATGCACTTTTACAAACATTAAAGCAATATGTAAATTTACAAGCAGCACACAAATGTCGACTTTAAAAAGTCCGAGAGGCCATCTGTGTAGGGAAATATTCAAAATGTCAAATTCAAAAATTGTGGGATTTCATGAAAGATAAGCTTTTATCTAATGAGCAAGACATTGCTAATCTCAGTGTAAAAAAAAAAATGAATTTAGGCAAAATTTGCTTCTTAAATACAGTGAATTGCCAAATTATTTAGGACAATCACAAAAAATGATAGTTCAGCACTTGAGTTACCAAAAATGTAATTAGAGAAACGTCGATATAATGATTAAATAAATTAGAATAATAGAATAAAAAAGTTAAAAGGTTTTATTTTTATTTATTGTACCTTACTTTATTATTTTCAGCTCAGAAAAATATCAAATTAAAGTACATATAAAAAATAAGGGGTAAAAGAATGTCAGTGATGGTGGCATTTAGATTGGATTCTATATGACACCCTGCAGTTCTTTTGTAATTAAGACATTTTAAAACCTAAAAACAACCCTAAAATTTCGTCAACCACTTACTATATGGATTTTAGACAAATGCGTAATATTTGAAATTCATACCTACAACGATATACATCAAACTGCAGTCAAGTGCACCTGAACTAGTTGCAAAATATGTGATTGTCCCCGACAACTTCAGCAACTCACTGTATATTATGCATTGTAAAAAAGAAATGATAAACATTGACCACGGACAAAACATATACAAAATTTTGAATTAGGCATATCAAACCACTTTCGTAACTTTTCATATATACTTTATTATTACTTCAAATGTAATTTTCTCTTTTATTATATTCAGATATATATTTTAGTTTTATTTCAACTATTCCGATAATGAAAAATCACTCAAAATACTGGTGTTAAACGATAAAGTAATTAAAAAACTTTGTGAAAAACACACATAAGATGTAATAGGTAAGAGGATACTCACGTTTCGTTCAAAAATTGATTTGAACTTCATCAGTCCAAGCCCTTCGTCGCAAAGAACCCAGGGAACTGAAAAGAGATAAACAAGCAAGATGTTGCCACAAGGGGCAAAGAAAAGTCGAACAAAACCACGGAGAGGGGAGGAAAAAAATTAAAATATGGGATAAAAAGGAAGGACGAACAAAACCACGGAGAGGGGAGAAAAAAAATTAAAAATTAAAAAATGGGATAAAAAAGAAAGGAAAGAAGCACAAAAAATACAGAAATAAAAAAGGAATAAAAAAATAATAAAAAAAGGGAACACACGAATACAAACACACACACAAAAAAAGAGAAAACAGAAAAAAAAAAAAAAAAATAGAACACATATTTTATATATATATATATATATATATATTGTGCTGTCCTGTTCGTGGTTTTTGATTTATAATATAAATAAAAAAAATATGTGTTCTATTTATTTTTTGTTTTTTGATTGTTCTGTTTTCTCTTTTTTGTGTGTGTGTTTGTATTCGTGTGTTCCCCCCCCTTTTTTAAAATATTATTTTTTATTTTATTTATTCCTTTTTTATTTCTGTATTTTTTGTGCTTCTTTCCTTTCCTTTTTATCCCATTTTTTAATTTTTAATTTTTTTTTCTCCCCTCTCCCTGGTTTTGTTCGTCCTTCCTTTTTATCCCATATTTTAATTTTTTTTCTCCCCTCTCCGTAGTTTTGTTGGGCTTTTCTTTGCCCCTTGTGGCACATCTTGCTTGTTTATCTCTTTTCAGTTCCCTGTGTTCTTTGCGACGAAGGACTTGGACTGATGAAGTTCAAATCAATTTTTTAACGAAACGTGCGTATCCTCTTACCTATTACATCTTATGTGTGTTTATTACAAAGTTTTTTAATTACTTTATTCCGATAATGATTAAACTTGCGCCACTGGTGAGCGGCCAGTCGAAAGAAAAAAATTCGCTTGGTTCGAAAACTGTTCTAACCAGTGATATGAAAATTACACCCCAACTTTAAATGAAACTTAGCTATTCATTCAAACATAGTTCTTGAAATAAGATAAGAGACTTTTAAGGATCTAAAACTCTAGTTGCCTACAAACCTTCCTTCTTTAAAAATAGACTTTTGAAATTGAATATTCTTAGTACAAGCATAAGCATTTATCCCTGTGATAATTTAAAGGGGATCCCTATGGAGGAGTTGTTGGTAGTCGAAATGGAAATTTTCAGTTAGCCAATTACTCGATCGCAAAGTAGTACTAAAGTCCATAACGCTTAAAATTCATGAAAAGAGAGACGGCAGTACAGGCTACATTTTATTTATTGAAGCTAAAAGGAAAACCAGTTTCACAAATAAGTTGACCAGTTATGACCAGTTATAAGTTGACCAGTTAATAAAACCAGTTTCACAAATAAGTTTAATCCAGCACAGCACAATTGCTTTGCAAAAATTGATAACGCCAGGTTCATCTAAGTGTGATTCATAGCCACATGGCATGCCGGAGATCCTTTGAATAAAAAAAATACAACCTCCATGTCAGGAGAACAACGAAGAAGTCTATAAATTTTTTTTACAAAAAGACCAGCTTTTTACAGCCTGGCGAGAAAAAGATGAGCCATCCATAATCCATTGCCCACGTGACTTAAAGCGACCGGTAGGCGTAACAAATATAAAATATTTGAATTTGAAAGCATATTGCCAAGGCAGAAGTGCCAGAATTTGGCGAACGCCATTATAAAAGCCTAACAGCCTTGTAAAACCAGACAGCTTTAGACAGACCGCCACACAGAATTTACATTGTATATGCTAAACCAATAGTTATTTTTCAAAAGGAATACCCTGAAATTGCAGACACCGGCTGGCAAGAAATAGAAAAGGAAATACTTTTTATCAAGCAGAAAAGCTAAGTGGAGAGAGATTAAAGCTCAATAAAGAATATTTTATTTACAAAAACAAACAAAAGAAAAATGTTTGAGACCCGAAAAATATGTGATATGCATCACAGTCCTCACCATGGCCGAGTTGATGAGGCATTTAACATGGTGGACGTCTGAAGTATGATGGTCTTACTTTTGGGACTACTTCGCTGATGTCGATTTAATGTTATAGAGTTTTGGTCGGTTTTCTCCATATGCAAAATGAATTCGCGTTAGAATCCCTTAAAAAATAATCCGACCAAAGCACCCGTCATGGGTAGATGTGTAGGCTTGCTATATTACAAAGCAAAGGAACAAACAATAGTTAGAAGTCCAGGCATATTGACTTCTTGGATTTTAGATCTACAAATTTACAACAATACGCATTTTAAAAAGCATAAATTATTGAACTCTCAGAATCAATGTTATGTTAGAATAAAATATTTGACCCAAATTTATTTTTCTATGTTATAAAATGAATGAAAATTTTTCAGCTTCATAAAGTGGATGATTTAAGAATTCTATCGTATAATGCAGAGTTTCATAAATACCAAACCTTTTTCTTTCACACACTTTTAAATACAGTACATTAGCGATACATGCAGGAAAGTAGATAAAAAGTACTTAAACACTCCTAATGCTCAATAGAAAAATTTCAATACTTCATCGTCAATACCATGACCTGAAAAAGTTTCAAGATAATGATGGCTTCGACAGATATTTCGAAATTTTAGATAAGCTTATAAAAACCTAAATACTTAGTTATATAAAGCGCTTTTTGATGTATATTATTTAAGTACAATGCAAAAATATATTGATTATTATTGTTATTTAGGTTCATACGATGTTATGGCAGAAAATATTGATTTTTTTCAGGAGGGGGGGGGGTGTCAGATAAAAGTATGAACATATTTTAATACTGAATGCATAAAAATGGAATACTTAGGAAAGCATAAGTATAACCTTTAGAATCCTTTTCTTCATTCCATGAATATTTTAAGAAGAAGCAGTTTAGGTATTCCCTTATTTGAAATGTTTGTCGTCGCATTCAATTATTGCACCACACCTATATTATCGACATTCTGAACGATTATTTGAGAGCCACACATATTCGAACATGTCTTTTTGAAATTGGATCGTTCGACAATAAAGGAAGTAAAAAAAGGGGTGATCGTTTTTTAAAAATTTACGAGCAGAACGCACCAGGTAAAAACTTCTCTTCAACGATGCGTTACCAGTAATACCTTTTATAACGCACTTCTCATTTTTCTCCCTTTTATATAGTGAATAAAAAATGGCAACGCAGAAAGAGCAGTTTTAAAATAGAGGCCGTTAGATAAGTTCCACGCTCCACATTTTTTTATTATTATTTCGATAATCTTTCTAAGGTATACCATAGAAATTATTGACAGGGGGTTTCTGAAGAGTAAAATAAAATAAGCCTTCAGTTTATATATTCACAGCCCAATGTATATATGTTGAAGTGTAGAAAAAAGTATATGTATGTATGTGTGTGTATATATATCTATATATAAAACCGTGCATGGTAATGTAAAACAGAATAATAAAGGACCTACGGCGATAGGTTAAAAAAAGGGGGGGGGAGGCAGGAAATATATAAATAAATTTAAGCGAAACGTAGAGAGCACAAGAAAATAATAAAACCTTCGACGAATAAAAAAAAGAAGCATAAAAAAAATCAAGTAAAGTTGGAAAAGTGTGAATTAGGGAAGGTAGGGGGAAGGTGGGGGTTTTAAAGCTCGGAGGCATAACACAGAGTTGCCAATATTCGTCGAGTTGGTTCCCCAAGGGGTGCTAGTCAATTTCATGCTGATTTCTCGTTACACGCTTTTAAATTGTGTTTCGGAGGAGGGAAATTGCCTCATCTTCTACCAGATCGGCCTGGAAATTAGAGGTCCTAAACTGGTTACCTCGGATTTTCGATTTCAATGGCTTCGGCCCGAGTTAAAGCAAGGGTTACACTGTTCGACTGACGACGCCAACTCGCTGCTCGTCGCCAAAAATCGACGCCAAGGGGAAGTAGCATAAGAGAGAAGTTAAATCATATCTCTCAAGTGGAAAGATATGGATATGAGGGAAATAAAATTCGTAGATATTCGTATATTTTGAGAAAAAGAACGGCATTACGTCATGTTTTGAAGGGAAATTAACACAAAAAAAAATTTTTAGCGATTACTTTTTTTTTGCCCTTTTAGTATAGTACTTTCTAATTACGTTTGTTGTGCAAAAGTACAATGAATTTTATCTCTAGAAATTAATTCAATACCTGCAGCATACTAAGCTTTTAAAAATATACTTGCCGTTTTCTTCAATTTGTTTTTTTTTTTTTTTCAATGATAACGAAACTTCTTACATTTTTTAAAAGGTTACAAAAAATAACGAAGAGCTTAATAATCTTTAATATTATATTGTCCTTTTACAAGGCGTCACGAAAATCACGTGAAGGTGAAACATTAAGAGTAACTAAAAGTAAAAAAAAAAAAAAAAAAAAAAAACACTAAATTGTTGTGTAAAAGGATTTAAAATAAAAATAAAATATAAATAACCCATGCAGCAGTCATGTTGCGTTTCCTCTCGTTCGTCAAATCACAAATGTGATTTAAATGCGACGTCATAGCGATATGTTGGAAAAGAAATATTTGAAATGCAACATTATTTTATTTCTCTGATTAACTTTAATTTTGATATTTATCTATCTATCTATACACAAAGTGTCCCAAAAACACTGACCTAGGTTTTTATTCCTCAACTGTTGATCATAGACATATACAACAAATTACAAAGTTCTGTAAAACAAAGATGCAAAATTTTGTGAAATTGATTAAAATTTTCTGGGGATTAAATCTGAAGAAATACAATTTTTAAATTTTTATACGGCACCGGTACAAAATAATTCCCAGTTAGTAAAACATGCTCCATACATTAATTAGCTAGTGTACAAAATTTCCGCTTTTCATCATGAAAAAGTTCAAAGATATGAAAATAAATATGTGCTAACTTAAACCATTTTTCAATTGCTCTCGAAGAGAAAAAAATCATATCAGATGATCACATTCTAGGGGTCGTACACAGGGGTCGCACAAATCCTGACCGACTCATTTAACCCTTTGAGGCGCAACCCTTTCCCAATGCTGAAAAAAGGGCCGCCGTTTCCATCCCTCGACTTAACTACCAGCAAGATGGCGGACGATCGAAACGTTCATCGCGTGCCACAGATCTAGAGACCCTTTTTTGACGACAGCTGGCTGTGCGGCACAAGTAAAATGCGTTGGTTCTTCATCAAAACTCAAGTAAAATGAGTTTGGATGAAGTGCATCGAAAATATTTAGGATTTAATAGACGTACAAGGAAGTCATTGGGTGTCCATGTAAGATTTTTTGTGCAACAGAAAATGGAATAATATTTCATTAAATTTTTCCTCATTTGTTCGTCGCAAATGGCAACACCGTAGTTTCTCCATATCTAGTTATTTTTGGTTTCTCAATCTCAACACATTGTTTTTGAAGTGTATTTTACTTAATTTTTACGAAGTAAAAGGAAGTAATGTGATCGCGAAAAATTTCGGTATCCAAAATTTGACTACCCCTAAATTTACTTTTAAAGTTTTTGCGAGACATCTCATCGAACACATGTATGTGTGTTCATATAAATGCATGCACAATCCGTTTTGACTGACCGCAGTCCATTTTGACCAGTTTTTTCCTGATGTCTGTAAGTACGTAGGTATGTACGTAACATGCATATCTCAAAAACTGCTCGTCGTAGAGTGTTAAAATTTTACATTTATGATTGCTGTAACATCTAGTTGTGCACCTCCCTTTTTGGTTTCAATGGACTGGATAGTTTATTTACAGGTCCACCCAAAATATTTTCCATACATTACGCTCTATGACCAGAAATTCACCAAAACGTAGAGGAGAGTAGGTGATTATGGAATAGTCGGGAAATATGGAATACCGAGTTTTTGGCTCTGTTAGTTGCTATTGCCACAAGGGAATACCATGAACAACTCAAGAAAGATTCCCTTCTTACAATGCAGTAAGAGTTGAGCGCTCTCTGTTGACGTACCACTCGCTGCAGAACAAAGTATGTTTTGTGATTTTCAAGAGTTTTTGTAGATAAGTTTTCAAACATTTTAACTTACTAGTAAACACGTGACATGAACATGGATGTTACGCATAATGTACACTAAGAGAATGGTAGTTTGTTGAACTGTGGTTATTTTTTAGATGACAGTGTTTTGCCACTTAGTTTTAAAGGTTCGTTTTCCGAGATGGTGTGTCGGGTAATATGGAATACTGGGTAATATTGTAATGGGTTTCATGTCATCCACTAAAGACCCGGAAAACAAAGACGCTGAATGCATATTTTGTCACGATAAATTCTCTAATGATCAACGACGATAAGTTTGGATTCAAAGATCCAGCTGTTCTCTGTGGGCTCACCATGACTGTATCGGAGCAAAGAAAGAAAATTATATCTACAACTTTTCTAAATCGACTCGAAGCAGAAATGACTCCAGTATAATGATTTAAACTACAAAACATAAAAATTTGTTTTATAATAAGAAATAACTATATATGAAGCAATATAAATTGATTTTCATTGATTTAAACCATCTATTCCATATTACCCGACTATTCCATATTATACTCCATTCGCAACTTTTTTTAAAAATATTTTTTTCTATAACAACAAAATAAATTGTGTATTTCTTTGCAATTGACATTTCATTACGATTCATTATAGCATGTACTCATGCTGTTTTGGGGGATTTTATTTAAAAATCTATGAAGTTACAGTTAGAAATGTAAATGGTATTCCATAATCACCTCCTCTCCTCTATTTTAGAGGTATTAAGTTATTTCAAATAAATCAATAGTGATATATGATGTTAAGGATTACAAAATGAATCCCCCCATCAAAAATATTGTCTTTATCATTTATAGTTCTTTCACAGGAACGCACAAAAAATTCCAACACATTACGGCCAATGGCAGTTTTGGAGACACTCATACATTTCAAGCACAATACCATCTTACAATATACAGTAGAACCCCGATCTATCGTTTTTCAAGGGGTGCGTAGTAAAAAACGATGCATGCGGGAAAACGACGAATGCGGGTTAAATTCAAAATACGAAGAAAACAGTATGTATGAATACACACAATTTATACAGTATACCAAAAATACTAAATTTGTTATCAAACTGCAAAAGAAACAAATTGAAATTGTGCAGAAATTAAGTGATACTTATATTTAAAAAACAGTAATTTTACACTGGGTTTTTCATTAATCTTTTAATTAAACAAAATTTTCAAGATTTGCAATACTTTTTTGTCTTTTTATCTGTATTCATGTTTGTATATAAAAGTCCTACAATTTCAAATACCGTTATTGCGTAGGATAAAGTAGTTGGCTCAGTCTCATCGGCATGAATATTATTCTCAGCTTCTTCGCCATTATTTTCAGTTTTTGCGTCACATTTCTTCCATTCTAAGGATATCGCACGTTGTTAGATCTAAATCAATGGAAATATAATCACTACAATTCACACTATACACATCCCTGTTGGATGTAAGAACTCTTCATCTATACCATCATCAACCCAAGATATCATACCAGGAAGTAATTAGATTTGTAAACCATATTGATCCACTTCATCTTCAATTTCATTTCGGTCAGAAGAAACATTTTACAACGATGAACGCGGGAAAGCGAATTTTTGACGAACGATGCATGCGGGTTTTGTTAACGTTATTTGAATACAGTTTGTGCAGGGACCATAGAAATAAAACGATCAATACGGGAAAACGATAAATGCGGGAACGATAGATCGGGGTTCCACTGTAGTTAGATAATGGTTGGACGACGGTTATGGTCCTCCCTCAAAAAATACGCTAAAAGCCGCCATGCTTGGAGATTTTTGCCGTACGAATGTATGTATGTAACTTGCATATCTCAAAAACTATTAGTCGTACATTGTTGAAATTTAAGCATAAGATTGTTGTAATATCTAGTTGTGAACCCAAATTTTGGTTCCAATCCACTGGAGAGTTTATTTACAGGACCACCCAAAAGAATTTCAGTACGTTAATGTTTATGGACATCTTCAATGTATTATATCTGTAGTCAGTCTTTATTTGGTCCATCGGAAAATCTCGCCACCTGTCATCGACCTTTGGCGAGTTTTCCGAAATATCGCCAAATGTAGCGTCAAAAATAATTACGTATTTCGCGTAACTCTAAAACTTTTTTAACCGTATAATGTTGAAATTTTGAATTTAGAGCTATTGTAACATCTTTCTGTGAATCTATATTTTGATTGCAATTGACTGAGTAATTTATTTACAGCGTCAAAGACATTAAGACATCCAAAAGACTTTAATTACATGTAAGTCTGTGGATACCTTCAATTCATTAAAAGTCTGTGATGAATCACTATTTCGGCTATGACCGAGATCTCGCTAACTATCTCAAGCTTGTGGGCTTTTGATGAAATATCGCCCAATTAAGTACTTAAAAAAAAAAAAATCTTTCAAATTGAACCCAGCTCGGGGATATCTCAAATATTTGGCTAGAAATCGCTAAACCTTAGTAATATTGCAGTATTTTATCTCTTTCAAATAAAATAAGTTTAGATGAAGTGAAACGAAAATATTTAGGATTAAATAGACGTTCTAGGAACTCTTGTGGTGTCCACATCAGAATCTTTGAATATTTGATTTTCACAAATAACTCTCTCTCTCTCTCTCTCTCTCTCTCTCTCTCTCTCTCTCTATATATATATATATATATATATATATATATATATATATATATATGTATATATATATATATATATATATATATATATATATATATATATATATATATATATATATATATATATATATATATGTATATATATATACATATATATATATATATATATATATATATATATATATATATATATATGTATATATATATAAATATACATATATATTAATGACTATGTCATTTTACCTCTCACCCCCTTTATTGAAAATTGTCCCAAAAATGCGACATAATTTTACATGTATTTAAATACTATTAGTTCACAACGGCTTTTATCTAGTGTTACAATATTTCGTAAGCTGTAGAATATGCATCCCATCTATATTTCTATATCCAGGTTACAATCATAAAAATTTCAACATAGGATTACCAGGCGAAATACACGAAAGATGAGAGATAAAATGACATAGTCAATTAATATCGTTTTAATATGGCAATAATGTAACTAAAAAATTAAGGGGTCTCCCTCTGACGAGGCTGGAACAGCCGAGTTTTGGTCATTTGGTAGAGGTGGTAAAGTGTGATGAATGTAAAGTGAAATGTTACAAAAGTGTTCACTATAGACAAGTAGTCTGTTCACTAAAGGGATCACTTTAGTAGGTGCCACAGTGAATACGCGTTAGAACCTCTTAAAAAGTCCTTCGCAGAAGCCATTCCTCCCTTGTACAGATAGCCCTAGTGCGCTTTGTCTTAAAAAAACAAAATTTATTTCAGTGCCAAATTTGTTGACTCCTGAATCTGATTGATTCACAAGCTACGCAAGCTTTAATTTGATATACCTATTCGTAAAAGCTTCAAATATATACTTTCATTGCAACCAACTGACCAATATCAACTTAATAGATTAGAGTGTGTGATCAAGACAGTGTGTTATCCAAATAGCATATAGCTAAATATCAATATTCCCGGCTTTGAAATTTTTAGTGATATTTTCTTCTTTTAAGAAAGAAAAGCTAAATGGATCAATTATGTCTAGAATTAGAGGGTCAGATATTGAATTAACACTTTTTAAAAAGTGCCGATTATTTTAGATTTTATAGCCAACCTCGGTTATTGTTCTCCGGAAAAGATTAAAAAATTCTATTAAATGCAAAAAAGTACTATAGTACTGTCCATCAACATTCAGTTTTAACTGAATTATCAAAAAAATGACGTCAGATTTATTAAAACTATTAAAATGCTTTATGAGAAGGAGCAATTTATAACCCGATTTGCAACATCCAGTGATATTAATTTGAAATGATATAGTAACTGTAATAATAAGCGGAAAGGCAACTTTTCACATTTTGCTTTATAAATGCAGGGAGAGTTAGTATTTTGAATAAGAAAAACACAGAATCAAAGGCATTGTAATCTTAAATTGCAACCTCCTGTCTTCTGAATTAAAGTATTAAACGGAATTACTGAACAAGAAAATGAATCTAGTCTAGATAATATTAAAAAAAAGAGATAAAGAAATTTTCGTTTTTATTCTTTAAATATTATTGAAAAGAGGATTTAAAATGAAACTTAAACCATACACATATTTTACTTTTTTAAAATCATACATTTTATAATAGTTTTAGTTTCCGAAGATCTATTCACAGAAATTTAGAAAATTCCAAAAGCATTACTCAGTTTGATTAGTTTCCAAAAAATATTGATTATTAATTTAGGTTTTGTTTAACTCTTCTTAAAAATGTATTTAGAACTTAGAATAAAATGTTGGGAGAAATTCATCAGATAAGACATTGAAAATAATCATTATATTAGGCACTAGATGGCGCTATATTAATACTAACGGGTCATTTAAAAACCGCACGGGTGAAATATTGTTTCTGAACAAATACTATGAGATTTGATAAACTATGTTTTCAATAGGATAAATTATGACCCCCCCACCAAAATAATAATAATAATTCCTATTTGTTTTGTGATATTAAAGCCAGGATTGAAGTATAATGTTATGCTATTATTTTAATTTCCTATTTATTTTTCTTAAGAAAACAAAAGAACACATAATATTTTCTAGAAAAATAAATTTGTGAGATGAATAAGACAAAATGTGAAAATTTTCAGAACTGGGTTTGATTAGAAACAGTAAATGTATAATTAAAGATATAAGGGATCAATAATTTTTATCGTCACATATTTTTTCGGGAATTGAGTTTTCCTGGAAAGAATTTAATTCCTCTCTGTACTTAGTATAAGAAAAAGGGAGCTTCAGTATAATCATCTTTTGATCTATCTTTCTATTGTTGGATAAAACAAAACTCTGATAAATACTCCCTATCCCACTCCCCTTACTTAGCATTTATCAACAAAATAATAATTTAAAAAATGCAAAAATAAGTATATTTTAAAGTGATGAGTTTTTCCATTTTACTATTATTATTATTATTATTATTATTTTGCTTTGCACCAGATTGCTAATTTCGCGTGAAGTCCTCGTTGAGATATTTTATTAACCTTTAGAATTTTTTTATCATACAAATAAAAATGAAAATCTGTTAGTGGGTTTATTTCTTACCGTTGAGCAGATCAGCTTGAAAATGTGAGCAAATACGTAAGAAAAAAATAAAAAAAATATTGTCAACTTTAAAAATCTGAAAAGCTACCTGTAACCCGATTTTTAGAGATTTTTAAGTACTGCATAAACCTTCCAAAATATTCGACAGAAAGTTAGGTATCGTAAGTGATACCGACGTCATTTGATGTCACGGATTTAAAAATTCATTAGAAATTCAATTATGGTCGCATGATTCTGAAGTTTATGATATCTATTCTGTTGAAAATGTTAGGAGTAAAACTCTTAGGCAGTTTTGAAAATTCTATTCCGTGAGTAATATACTTCAATTGCCACTGTTATATTCCTTCCGTACGATAAATGGTTACTTTAGCTAGATTTTTCTTTATAAAATTTATCTTAATGTTGAAAATATTTTATCCATTAGGCGAGTAGTACCTGGCTTATATGCCACATTTTAGAAGCCTGGAATCAGAACATCAACAGAATTATAAACAAACATTTGAAAAAGGGACCGTGGTAGCCCAGTGGTTAAGGCATTGGATTGGTAACCGGAAGGTTGCGAGTTCGATTCCGTCATATAGCTGAAGATCACCCCGTAAATGCGGCGTACGTATACTTAACGTACACTGTACGTAACGTATGAAGTAACGGACGCATGTAGCTCTAAACAACACGTTCGGTAACGTGAGCTGTCCTTCTTGGAAAACTAAGCATTAAAAGTAATTTTAGTATGTAGCAATTTGTATAAGTCTGATAAAATAATACTGGTAGTAAGTGATTCTTTGCGCATGGAAAACCTGTTTCATTGCTAACCGTTCGTTAGTTCAAATGGATATTTGAAGATGATTTCAAAGTTTTGGGTACACTTTTGAAATGTCCTTTTATACGCCTTTGCTAGATCATTACACATTTTCACAATTCGAAGAAGGTACTCGACTCCTGAACTTGTGTTTAAAACAGCGTCTCATTGTTGTTTTACAAGGCAAGATGTTTAACCTTGAGAAGACAGGACAAATTAAATTCTGTTTATCATATTATTCCATTAATTGCCTCAAAAATTTATCCCCGTATCACCCCTGTATACGCTAGATAGAAACGAAAAGTATCTGATTAGAACTTCATGTTATGTATCTGTCATGCGATCCAGATTCAGGACTCGATTAAAAAATAAATAAAATAAAAAAATAAAAATAGAAACCTTTAAAATTTCTTCAAGATATGATTTAACTAAGATAACATCAATTGTTTCATTCCAAAGACTTAGATGTGAGTTTTATGGCTTTTGTATTCCAATTAAAGATTCAGAAATCTTCCGAGATCTTTCATTCGGAGAGTGTTTTTCGTAGGTGAATGCGATGACTTAACCAAATATGAAGTCTGAAATTTGGTTACTTGGAAGAAACCAATCATAATCTGTAACAGTGGAAGTCACATACGCTTTCCAGTGATTTTCAAAATATTCATTTACTTATTGGTCTCTTAACATGCAAGCAAAATATCAGACAAGGTCGTAGAAGAGCAGAAATGGCAAATGAAGATTGATGTTGAAGACAGGACGCTCGTAAAAACTTATGAATGAATCACTTTTTTATAAAGAATCGTCAATCAGCTATTAGCACCAAATTTTTAGCCAAAGCATCCACAGATCATTTTTAGCTGTAGGTTTGTATGCTCTGAGACCTTTGGCATCTACCGTGTCAGTAGAATGCCTTCGAACTTTTCTTAAGCAGTAGCGAAAGACATTTGAAGAAATGAATTGAACAATGTCATTTTCGTTAATGAGTCCCCGATTTTACTTCTATATTTATTACAGGCATATTTTCGTAGGGAGAAAACCTGGCATAAGTAAAAAAAAATCTTGCATTTACACTAGATATTATTAGATTTGGAAGTAGCAGCGTAATGTTCTGGCTGAGTTTCTCAATAAATACCCAAACCAAACTCCACATTATTTAAAATGAACCTGAAAGACTAGAAATGTAAGGAGGACACTCTTAAGCCTTTTTAGAACTTTACAATGCAGTAACTGGAAGTGACTTCATGTTAAAGAACGATGATTGCAGACTGTTCAACTGAAGTTACTGAAATCACTTCATTACTGAGGAAGGAAATTTACGAATGGAGTGGTCAAATACTCAACTGAAATAAATTCATTGGAAGATGCTTGAGATATTCTAGACATGCTGGTTTCTGTTCATCAAGTGCTTCTACGAACTCCTCAAATGCGTTCTTTTTGGACGACTGATTGACAGAACTTACAAATTACCTTACATGTTAATTGTGCTATTGTGTAGAATTATCTTGATAAACCCTAACGCTTTGATCCCATTTGTCGTTTAGAAATTTTTTTATGTAGGGGAATGGTGGGCAAAATGTGGGGGTGGGGCAAAACACGGTTTTTGATTTTCCTCGTTTATAAAGTACTATCATCTCTGTGTCATTGTTACAGAGTTGTACATAACGTGTCTATTTTTTATTTTCACGTGTGATACATCTTGTAGAGTCACAGACAGGATCGTTCCTAAGATTTATTACTTTTATCATTACACAAACCTAAGGTACGTGTAATGTTTGAATATGTTTTTGCTAGGTTCGCATACAAATACTAACGTGACAGTTAAAACTTGTTAAAAGTGGTGTTTTTTAAGTAAATTGCATGGACAAGTAGAACTACATTCCGTGCGATTTGTTAGTTAGGCCTAGTTGTTTTGAATGGCTGCTTATAAGGCGAAACAGGATAGCTGATGCGAAGATCTTCTCTAGGCCTGTGACCAAGAAAAAGGGCAAAAACGTCGGATCTCGGACAGTTCACAAGCTAAAAAACGTCGCTTTGTTACTCTACCAATAGACGACACACCGTGAGACAGTGATCCTGATAATGTAGATGTTGCATGCTTGCACTGTAGCGATATACAGCAAGATCAGCACAAGAAGAAGGGTGGATCAAGTGCAGTGCATGTAACTAATGGGCTCGGAACATGTGCGCTGGATTTGAGGAGGATGATGACGTTTGCATGTGAACTCTGTACTACATGAACTGTGTACTTTTTGAAGTGTTTGTACGCCATTTCGCCCAGTCCCATAGGGCAAAATGAATTAGTTTGCAGCTTTGTTTATATGGAGATACAGGTACCAAAATATGCAGCGTATTTCAAGTTCCAATAATGCAGAATAAAAACCAAGATTGTAAAACTGAAATAAATATTTTATTTAATTTATTTCTATTTGTCACAGAGTTATTAGACAGAATAACCGTAAGTATCCCATTTTGTCCACCCTTCCCCTTCTTGGGTATGTCGAAACCAACTAAAGAGTTAAGAAGATCTACAAAATGTCGCAACTACAAGCTGGATTTTCAGATCACCCTTTCAAAAGATTAATGTAAAAGTAAAATTATCTTAAATGCAACTCCCTGCTTTTCAGTTTGGGGATAAATATTGCTGCTTATTATGTACTGGTGAAATAAAGCTTAAAACACAATTTTTCTATGAGTTGCAAAGATATCCTACA
>JAWZYV010000905.1:0-18444 GCA_038373885.1 Cheiracanthium punctorium | reverse complement strand
CTAGTGGCAAGTTATAGGAAAATGGATAGCGCCAAACACTTCCCCGTGTTCAAATATCTATGTATATACCTATTTTCATAGCGAGCAGTTGCACAGTCAAGAAGTGGTACACTGCAGCGCCATCTAGTGGTTAATTAAAGTAATGATTTGCTACAGCGCAGTCAAGTGGCGAGTTATAGTAAAATGGATAACGCCAAAATATTCTCATTGTTCAAATAGCTATGCTTACTGATTTTCATAGCGACCGTTTGAATGGTCAAGAATTTGGCCTGCTGCAGCGTCATCTAGAGGCGAGTTAAAATAATAATGCATTGCAGTGTCATCTAGTGGTGAGTAACATGAAAAGGAACACAGTTAGAATATATTCTTCGTGCTCAAATGTGTAAGTATAAAACATTTTATGCCGATCGGTATAGAAGTTGATGCGTTGCAGCGCTATTTAGAGGCAAGTTACAGCAAAATGGATAGTGAAAAGTATTCTCCGTGTTCTAATATCCGCGTGTACCAAATTTTTTCGAAATTGGTTGGACTATATTCGCATAGCAAACGGCTGAACGGAATAGAATTCGACGTTCTGCTGCGCCACCTAGTGGCAAGTTAGAGGAAAACGGATAGCATAAAAACCTTCTCCATGATAAGACTTAGGTGAACCAAATTTCAACGTGATCGGTCAAACGGTGGTGGAGTTTTTCAACCTCATACACACATACCAACATTCATTTTTATCTATAACCAGTGTTATTATATATACCAGTCTCAAATAAAATCCAGTTTCAAATCTAATTCTCGCCAAATTGCCAACATACGCCGTTTTGCAATTAGAATAACTATAATTAATAAAATAAAGGGTAAATGATGATTTTTTTATTATCCTTATTTAAATGATGAGTTTTTTCAGGGAATCATTCGAAGCATTGACTTAGCAGCAATCGATATGGGAAATGGTTCGACCGCCAAAAAGTAATGCACACATTTATTTGAAAAGTGGAATCCCTTAATACAGCCGCATTTTTTTAAATTATCAGCTATAACGTGTTTTATTCATCGTTACTCCGATGTACTAAATGCAAAGATTTCAATTTTCTGAAATTTGGCGGAATTCCCCCAACTTAAATCAATGTACTCAATTGGCGAGAATTCTGTAGATAGATCGCTTGAAATTCCTTTAATAACTGCATTATTTCTGCACGGATCATTAAAATTTAACGCTGTATTCTAATAAAACCTTTGCACTTGTTTTCAAAAATCTATTTCCTTAACCTCTCAGTAAATTGCGCCAAGCCGAAAACTGTGCAAACCGCTAGAACTCACTTTCTCAAAAAATCGGTATTTCAGCCATTTTTTGTTTTCGCCAAACTAAAAAATTTTACATATTAGCCTCGGAAATATTTAGTACTTATTGTTTTGCGTATAAAACATTTCATTCCTGCTCTAATTTCCCATGCACACGATATTATAATTTAAAAAAAAATAACCTTACGAATATAAACTAACAAAAAAAAAATCATTATTGTTCTTTTATTTTTACTTTGAGAATTTAAAACATTTTATTCGGCAAAATCGCCACACATGGCAACCACGATGCTTATTTCACAGTTTTTTCACTACAGGGGTTACAATTACGGAAAGCTTTTTGCGTGGAGAACATAAAAAAATCTCTTAAATTCCGGGAACGGGTGGACTTTCAAAGTGTGGACTATAATTTATTCTATATTATTTTACATATCTGTGCAAAATTTCAGGCTGATTGGTCCATTTTTGTGGATTTGTATACTAATCAAATCCGCAAACAAACAAACAAACAGAATTTCATTTTTATTTATAAGGATAATTACTTATCAGTGCCACAAAACACACTTTGAAAAAATTCACATTAAATTTTACCATCTATTCTGTGTAACTTTCTTTTTAAATATAAGTTGCCTTGCCCCTTTATGGTTTTATTAAGTGAACTTTGCTTTTACAGTATTGGCCTGAATATAATACGCCCCCAGAAAATTTTGAAGATAATTAGAAGAAATCTTATTTAGGCCTCGAATTTAGCACAAGTCAGACTGATCAGTTCCCCCCCCCCCCCCCAGAAAAAAAAAGACAAAGAACACTGCATTACATTCGACCAATACAGTAATAACAATTTATGAACTTATTTGAAATTTCAAACATAATGTTAAAAATAGAATTTGGAATTTCTTTATTTCTTAGTTCTTTACAAGTAAAATAAGACTTCAATGTTTCTTTTAAGCCCACAAAATTTCTTAAAACTATTCAAAATTTTACAGTTAAACAGTTTGCCATCTAATTTTCCGATTTCCAAGAATCTTTCACAAATGAGTAATCAACACAAGTACAAATAACTATTGGGCCAAAATACCACAGTATTTTGGTCAATATCTATGGATTATACCCCCCCCCCCAGATAGCTGTAATCTTTCAGTACTGGTGGGAAAATAAATATGACGATTATTCAAAATGTCAAACCAGCTTTTAATGCAAAATCAGGAGACATCAAAATCCTGTAGAGTTGGCAGGTATGCATTAAGAGTTTAAAACAAGGTTTCTAAGTGAGCCAATGCACATGTATGACCTGTTATTTTTTGGGGGGGTTAGACAATAGAGATCTTTAAATCCATTTTTTTTCAGGCTTAATGAGTGCAAGAACAACATTGAAGGACATACTTGATACGATTTCAGGAAAGTTCCAATTTACATCCTTTACTAGAGCCCTTTAAATTGCCTTGAAATACTATCAAGGATACTTTGATTTAGTGTTTGGAGAATATGTTGCTATGAGAAAAAGCAACAAGTAGAGCAGCATTCGTTCTCATAGCAACGTATTCTCCCAACACTAAATCGACGCATCCCTGTTAGTATTTCAAGGCAATTTAAGGAATGATTAGAAATTTAAGGAAGAAAATCAAAGTCCATTCATCTTTGGTACACCCATTTTGTTTCCCAAAAGCTATAAAATTTTACAATAAACACATGCATTCAAGTACGATTTGAATTGATACGATTTCTAAAGTTATTTATTGCAGTATTCAACATTAAAAACTGAGAAGTCATTTTACATATCCATTGTTCTTATCAGACTCGCTTAATGTTTAAGTTTTTCTGAAAGTAATAAATTTCTCTTAATGATGCATTAATATTTTAAGTAGCAATTGCAGAAAAATACGAGGGGTTCAGAATGTAGGAAGTTTTAATATACAGGCTAGTGAAAAAGAAACTTCTATAGAAGCAGTTGAGTTAGATAGACATTTCTCCAAAACACTTTGAACCATCAATTATATTAACCAGACATTAAATTTAAGGATTTTGAAGCTCTAATCAGTTCACAAAAATTATCATGGGATAATTTAAACATTTCCGATTTCGTTATTATGGATTATTACAGAAGCAGGTATTGCAATATTAATGAGCAGAATTGTAGTCAGGAAAGTTGTTCTAATTACACTCGTACAAATAGAAATTTATGAGAGATTATTTCAGGTGGCGCGGATGAGGAAGTGAAGAACTTAATTTCTTCTACCTACACTACAACCATGTTGGCGAAACATTGCCACATTTCTTCAAATAACTTAAATAATCTTGAAGATTTTAAATTCAATCTTTTTTGCTTAAGTTAGAAATTTAATACATTTAAAGCTTGTCAAGCTAGCAAGTTTAATAGGGTAGATTGTAATATTCAATGTTTTTCAAGCAAGAAAACAAGGACACTTATTTTTCTTTTTAATGCTTTATTAATCTATTGAAAACCAAACAGCCAATACAATTATTTCAATTAAAACAACTTATGCAAAGGAAGAGGGTCATGGAATGCACAGTACCCGTATTGCACACAGAAGCTGCTGTGCCTTTGAAAAACAAATTTAAAAAGTTGTTGCTACATTTAAAATGACATAAATTTTAAATTTTCAGATTAGTTTAAATTATTAAAGTCGAGCATACAATCATAGCCACTTTGTTAAATATCGTTAACAATAAATGATCAAAACATGACTATGGTGCTGCCACACATTAAACATCAAGTGATTTTTTAAAGGCAATTGATAACTAAGTGATTTATCGTCGCAGTTAAAACATAAAATATCACGTCATTTCCTCACAGTTTAACAAAATTCTTGAATAGAAGAAGGAACTTTGTAAACAGAAGTATTAACATAAAATACTTTTCTAAGTCATCTGATCAAACTTTTTTTTTTTTTTTGAAGAACATTACACCAACAATGAAAGTCTGTTTGAACAGCAAATGAGGACCTGCGAGGAGTATTAAAAACATAAAACATATTCCAATGAACATACATTGAAAAGGGGAGAGATAAATAACTGGCAGGTACTTTCAAAGCTAATGCATGTGCCTTATATTCTTTTAAACTAGCTGTTTGTTTTATTGCGCATCATTGGCTTATGACTACGGTACGAACCAACAGAATGCTGCCACTGCCAACAGCTGCGACAGAAATAACGAAAGCATGCAGCATCTCTACAGAATATGGGCCCTTGTTGAACTTGACAACTTGAACAGATAGCATCTTCTATGTAAGGATCCACTTGGACCTATTAAATAGAAAAATAAAATTAAGGTTGAAGAATTTGAATATGTTTATGGGACATAAAAAAAGCAACATTTAAAACTTAAGAAAAATTTAAAAAGTTTTGAAAGATAATTTCGGAGGGGGAAAATTCAGCTTAAGGTATGTGCAAGCACTACAACTTTAATTCCATTTTAAATCAAATGATTATACAGGGGTTGTCTAAAGTTTGGTGAATGGCCTCACTTTAGAAACTGCACTAGTTGAGATGTTACATGCAACAAGACATCAGATCTAAATGGCCCCTAGCATCCAAATCAGTAGAAGTGCGTGTTGCAACAAATTGCATGTAGTCTGTGTGAGAAGGGGATGTCAATTTGAACTGAAACAATGCGAACACCAATCTTTCTAATTAAGCATAACTGCAACAGACATTAAATAAATGTTAAGGAAGTGTGCAAGCAGTACGAGCGGATATATAACCTTTTCTGGACAGGCACTATGCAAGTTAACACATAATTAATTGCAAATTATGACGAATTCATTACATTGTGTCATGCAGAAAATGTAGAATGCTAGATATAGTTCTGTTTAACGATTTTCAAGGAACTGAAAATTAGTCCTTGGAGATTATCATTCAACAAAATTCGTAAGAAAAAAATTTCCTTCACATTTTACAGCCTTAGGACTCCATACGTTTCAATATATTTACGTGTTTAAAGATTTTACTTTTTACATTTTATTCAAAAAAGTTACCTTAAAAAGAGAAACTATACAATTAAATAAAATGGTTAAAAAAGTGTTGATAGCTTTATTTTTCACACCGTTTATGTTATGTTATCCAGATTTTCTAAGATGTTAAATGTGTCACACACATTTCTCATATTCTGAATTTTGTTAGCCAACCAGCCGAAGCCAGTAAATTTTGCATTCCTTACTTTTCTGCCTGAATAGCATTTTTTTTTAAATAACACTCCGGAAATTCGAGTTGTGTTACACAATGTTATGGCAACCCTACACGAGAGGAATCTGTCTATGAGGGGGTGTGTTTTGGTTGAAAGACTAAGCAGTTCAAATGTGTACTCTCATTAAATCTGGAGAACACCGACCATAACTAGAGTGTTGGATCAACAGCCGTGTGGTAGACCTGAATGCAGAACCTTTACACTTCAGCTGTCAACCATGTTACAAGTCTTCCACTCTGGCATGGTGGAGCCCAGAAATTGGGAAGTTCGATGCTCTTGCTTCATGGAACCATGGCAGGAGTGCCTCAAGCTCTTCTAATCGGCCAAACTGAATTTCAACCAAATTTGTGCCAATAAACCTTCCACAGCCCTTCAACCAACCAAAATCATTCCCCAACCAAATTTTTGCTGTTTCAAGAATCCCCTTAGTTTACTAAAATAACTTTAAGAGTAGACTAATGGCTGAAATTGTCTTGCGAATTGGACTACTGACATTCAACACTAAATCATTGAGTGTAAGTTGCATTTAAGTGTAAGGAGTATCTTGCAGCTTTAACATGAAGCTTTGTAGGAAATTTATAGACATAACTGGGTTTGAAAGATAAATCATTCAAATTTGCAAACAATTTTTTAAAAATCTTACCTTCTTTGTGAACCTAGGAGTTTTAATTTCAATAAAAGCTGCAGATATTGCTTTCATGTAGCTCTTGTGATTATTAAAAGTAACTCGTCCAGAACCTGCAATTAAAAATTTCTGTTACTTCATGTCTAGAGCTAAATTAAAAGCTCTCAATAACAATTTATCAATAGCTAAAAGTAATAAGAAATGCAATTACCAATAGGATATTTATAATTGTCTGTGTCAATACCAGCATAGACTACACCTCCAAATAAGTCATTCATAACTAATGCCAAGCCTTCTGCATTTAACATTCCATGCAAGGCTCCAACAAAAACAGTTTTACTAGGATCTAGTCTTTCAGATGGGCAGTGAACGAAATTGCTATCACTTATCACCCAAGGAATAACTTGTACCTGAAAAGAGCACGTAAAAGTTATACATGTCAATTTCAAGAAGTATCAACTATATTTTGATGATAGCAAAATTTAAATACACGTGCAAGTCTGTTTAAACATACTACTAGTAACAACAAAAGCAACTTGTGAATTTACAATGATCAGTCTATTAGAATATTCATTGTTAAGGCTACTTTGGGTACCTACATTCAATATTCAGTTCAAGAGTTTAACAGATCCTAAATTTTGTACAAATTAATTGTGTAATCAATACATATATTGTAGTGTGGAAAGGCCGAGAAAAGTATTTAAGAGATGAAATCCAAATGAAACAAAATGATGCATTCCAAGCAAAAATCAAAACTTTCCAAGGATCTTTCACATGGGTCAAGACCATTAATATGGACAAAAACCTGCATCATACATACTAAGCTAAGCAAACACTTTTGTAGATTGCAGAAGTTGCAATCTTTAAGGGATAGAAATATTCTAATTTAACCACCAAATGCAATACATTACCAGCATTTCCATTCATATGAGTAATTAAAGCTTCAAGTTTTTAAGAAACCTTTGTTATTGCAATCTTAAACCCATACTTAGTTTGAATTGACTTGTTTCAATTGACTGAAACCCATACTTAGACTGATCATTGCTGAAAGACTGAGCATTCAAATACTCTAATAAGGGAATAAAATTCTCCGACAGATATGAAAAGTCCTTTTAAAAAATCCAACCTTAAAAATAAGATTTAAGAATCTAGTTCCTATAGCAACTTGATACAAGGAGGCAGAAAAAAGCTACATTTATTTTCTGGCCCTTTGTAAGGTAATTTACCTTGAATTTCATTTAGTATTTTTGTAGTTTAAAAATACACGAGAATAAAATGAAATGGATGCAGCAAGTCCTCGCTTTTTAAAATTACGGGGAAGGGGGGTGCCTTGATCAGGACATTTTGGCATTTAAGGCATATTCACTGGAGAAATCTGACAAATTACAAACTGTTTAATCAACAGCTGCATAGTAAACCAGAATGCTGGATGTTCATACTTCAGCCATCTATGTTCAGTGTCTTATACTGGGGCATTCTATTTAGTTTAATTAAAAATGTAAACAAAATTCATTAAGAGGGAGAAGTTCTTTAATGCAAAACCATACCTTTTTTAAATCAGCATTGGTGATCCGATTTCTTAGCTTTGCATATCTTTCAGATTCATTTTAAAAAGTGAAAAGAAAAAACTTAAAAAAAGGTAGAAGAAACTCAAGGTTGCAATAAGATTAAAATTGAGTTGGCAGCTATAAAACAAGACTGGGCATGATTTAATGTGGAATTCAACTAAAGATTCTCATCCTTTAAAAGTACCGCGCTTTGTTGGAAAATGCTTTTAAAATTACAAGAGGGGGGGGGTGCCTTGATCTGGACATTCTGGCATTTAATGCATATTAACTGGAGAACATTCAATGAAATGAATGCGCATCAATGAAATTAAAGTTCTAGGTAAACTATACATTAAGTTAACTGAACATTCAAATTATACAGATATTGCCTTTGCAACAGTGTTATACCTACAATTAAGACCCTAACGCAAGTAAAATTAAGTCAGAGAATCAAATTCTACTTATAAATTCAAAGCCTAGCAAATTTTGGCAGCTAAATAAATCTTAATTTCTAAAACTGGCCAATTTCCGTCTAAATTTCTTGATGATCAGCACATGTCGATTCAGGTTAAGAGATTATAGTTTATACAGGTAGTAATTACAGAATTTTGCTGTTGCACCCTCAGTTTAAATTAGTTTAGGTTCTTCGAGTAATTTTAATTTTATAAAAAGTTTTAGTCAGAAGAAAGTAAACAACTTGTAACTCACCTCTTTTGATCTCATTCTCCTGGAAGATATTTTAAAGAACCAATTTCCACCATTGCTGTAGTCATATGTACATGCTTGTAATAGTTCTTTTACATGCTTTTCAGCTTCAAAAATTATGTAATTATATCCAGCTAGAAAATAATATAGTATGAATACCGAGAATTTTATGAAAGTTCAAATAATATAAATGTTGGAAATGTTAGAAATAACTGCCCTATTTGTTACACACTTGCCTCATGTCAAGTAAGATACCAATGTTTTAAAGTTTTTGACACAAGATCATGAATTTGAAGATTAGCATGGCACTAAGGCAATGTGGTCACTAATGCTAGTCTTTTATAATGCCAATTAAAATAGCATTATTAATCTGACTGTTTAACACTAGAATCAAAATCTAGTAATTTTTATATGCAACTAATGACTGCAACTTTTTCATACAAATTATTTTACCTTTATTTCCTTTGCCTAATTAAAAATATTTTGTGCATTTGTAATAATTTGGCAGCTATTGGCAAGTATGCCTATATAGCAGATGGCCATTTTGAGCACTCTCAAGAAAGACTTCCCAATATCAGTTCTCATTTAAAAGTCTTTTCAACTAAAAGTATTAATGTTTATAAGATTAATAATTTAATACAGAATTCTCAAAATTACACCAAGCACTGTGGTATTTTATTTATTCAATAAAAAGTCAAGCAGGCAGAAGACTTATGATTGGCATGGCCCAATTTTCAGCATTAAATCTCTTCAATGTTGACATTGAAAATTAAAAGCACTAATTATAATTTAAGTAAACTAAAAATTTTGCCATTTACACTTTCATAACTAGTAGTCTAATTGCTAACCATAATCCTCGCATCAATGAGGGGAATATTTTTGAAGGAACCAAATGAAAAAGAAATTCAAGAAACTTATTTCTTGCAGGTGAGTCATTTTATAAAGCTAGTCCATAAAGCAGTAATATTGGCTTAAAAATTTAATTCCAGAAAATTAAAGTTTAGTGCTGCATGAAAATATTTATGGGAGGATAAATATCTGTCGAGACCTTTATTTGATAGTAGCAACTTGGGAAAGATACTGGCACAGAACTGACCATCTAATGCACACAAGCAAGTTTTGCATTCTTCCTAATAGTTAATTGAGGTATTTAGATATTAGCCAAGTTATTAGGCATGTAACAATACAACTTTTTAATCAGAAAGGCTACGCCTAGAGAAAGCAAACATTTCATCTTTGATTCAACATTTAAACTACAAAAATCACTTTAACTGCAGTTGCATGTTTAAAGCAGTTTGTAACTTTATACTTAAACTGCAAACTGGAGAGTTAAGTATTTGTATTATACATACAAACTTACCTTTGGAAGGATAAGAGGCACTACGGCTGTCTTTACCAGGCCACAGTATCCCTATTGCTCCAAAAGGGGCAAAAGCTTCTAGAAGACCAGCTGAAAAAGCAGTTAAATAATTTAAGTACTGAACAATTAAAGAACAACTAAGCTTAGATGATAAAGTATATAAAAAAAATCTATGCTCAAGTACTTAAGATAATACTAAAATAAATCATTTAATATGTTTATTTTACTACACAAGTTTATTATACAATTACTACATTAACTTCAATATCTTTCATATTTTAATTCTTTTTTGGACGAGCACTATACGAAGAATTTAGCCGCAGTCTTTATTACAGTAGATTTCTGCTGAATACCATTTTTAAAAATAACCGCATAAAAATCATGCTCTTCAAGAATTCTAATTTCATTTAAATCTGGCTTCAGATTCAAATCCAATTTCTTAAAATGAAGTCTGATTTTTAGAAACAAATGATTAATTAAAATAAGTAACTACTTTATACCTATAGTGTATAGACAACTGGTAAATATCTAGCCATTCTAGTATAAATCTAAATAAAATATTTCTTTGGCATGCCAGTTAAGTAATTTTGTCCCACATGAGTGGTTTTAAAAGCATAGAAAAATTTAACACACGACTTTAAAATCACAGATTTTGAAAATAAAAGCAGAAATGTTAATCGCATGCAATAGCAATAATAGCAGGCAAAACCTCTCAGCTTCTAGGTTACACATTCTAAAACATGATATCAAGGGTTAATCAAGTAGTGTGTACTTTTAAGTAATATAGTCTTAAGACCTAGGTGGGAGAAAATGGTGGGAAAACTTTTAAGTCCCAAAATCTAGCTGTTAAATTTATGTTAAACTATTTATGAATATTATATAGACTGAAACTATTATTACTTTTTAATGTTAAAAAATGCCGCTAGAAAAGTAGTTTAACTAGGCAAGTATTGATACACTCATTTTTATGTTTGGAGATAAGAAAAGCCCACCAAGTGATACGTGTTTTTCCACGACAAGTAACTGAAAAATCAAACTTACCTTCTGTTATATCCCATGGAACTCCGCCTAGAAATACTTTACGAGAGTAGGTTGGGGTTTTATGAGCTCTAGGAGGTAAATTACCACTCCAAGTACAATTAGCTTTACAGAATGCTAAGGAGAGAAAAATCAAATGCATCTAAATACAGTGAAAGAGCCACAATTGAGTAAAATATAGATAATTAAGATTACATGAAAGACAAACATGCTTTAATTAGTTTGCCTGCATAGATTTAAGAGACATTAACATTTGTTTTAACCAAAAATTGTAATTCCAAATATGCTTTAGTTTTAATATCTACAACTTTTGAAATTATTGCAACCAATGTTACTTGAACTGACTGAAATTCACAGACTGTCCTTAATACATTTAAGAGAAGTGTACCACGATTTAATAACTTTTCCCCATCTAGGACCACTTTCACCTTTTACAAATCCTACTATATGAATCTACTTATGATAAATTCAGCTTAATAGGATATGTTTCAATTACATTTAAACCCTTGAAAATAAAGATTTAATTAGCTAGCAAACCCCTACACTGAACTCAAAAATATCCAACTTTGAATGAGACTACTCAGCAAATTTATCCCAACAGTACTCAAATAGCAGTAGATTTCTACAACTCCAGTACTTTACTAGCAAAACTTACTTCACTAACAAAAAATATTTACCTAGGAAGCACTAAAAGCAGACATTCCATCTTTCCAAACCATTGAAAGGCCCGAGATCTCTGCCTTTTTAATGTCAAAAAGCCAGAGATCTTTCATGAATTTATTTTCAGCATAAAATGGATGTATAATCAATAGACTTTCTTATTTCAATGCCATGCACATCCATATACTTAAGTAAAAGGATAGTGCTAAGTTGAACAATGTAAATAAATTCAGTTTCAAATATCGGGCAAAGAACTATAGTAAAATACAAACATTCTAAATACAAAAGGAGGGGGGTAAACTATTCATACCAAAAAGTTATATAAAAACTTCTAAAATTAGATATTTCAAAAATTTTGTTATAACTGATTTTGCAAACTTGCAGAAAATTGGGAAGATTCAACTTTTTAATAAATGCTCAAGAAGCCTGAAGATAAATCTTGAGGCCCAAAACAGAATCAAAAAGCCCGAGACTCTGGCCAAAATCCAGAGACTTTGCATGTCTGCTAAAGTAAAGTAATCTCCAAATTTAATAAGAGTATGTTTATGGCTAAATATTACAAAAATATTCTGAACTTTTTGCTTTTGGAAGATAACTAGATCAGACAAAGCTACAAATGTGGCTATCTGGAATACTTTAAGGAATCATCTTTAAACAATGTGTATTTACATAACATCTGGAGAAACTACGCAAAACTTCAGACTGTTAGATTGAAAACCAAGCAAGAGGCCACAACCCTGGACCTGCACACTTCAGCTGTCTCCAAATGTCTTATCGATTCTGCCATCAGCAGGATACATGAAAGTAATGTAAAAGTCCTCTTGATTATGTTCCTGCTGTTTGGATGCACGTTGTCTAGAGCAAAGAAATGACAGATGTCACCGAGAAAGAAAACTAGACCAAAGAAGCTGAAATTTGACCCTCCCTGGTCTCCCAAAAGACATTTCACTAATTGAAAAATGTTCATTAGGGAAAAGAATAGAAACAGAAAGTTTTTGCATAACAAAAATAGCTCCAAGAAAATGCTAATCCAGGCCAACCCCCTTGACTCTCGAGGACCAAGCCAAAAGAGGAAAAGAATTTTACGTTGCAGTAATTTTACCATGAAATGAGATTTCATTTCTATTCTTAGGGTCAATTAAGTTCACATGGACACTGACCAAAAAGTATCAACTGTTATCCAGTTTTGAGAGGTTTTGGCATCAAGAGTTACTTTGAGTACGGAACTTACCTGCAGAATTCCTATACAGTCTAGCAGCCTTTTCAATCGAATCCAGGTCACCGTAATTGTCACCATTTAACACAGAGCTAACAGACCACCTTCTGTCAAAGAAGGGAGAAGACACTACTGGAAGGTCATCAGGGCGACAAGTTAAATTACCATTTAGAGGTGGAGTAGATGCAACACCAGATCCTTGTCGTACTGCAGATCCTATGTTTAGGTTATTCTGGAAAGAAAAAAAAATGGCACTTTGTAAACAGAAGCACAAGTCAACAGTGAATGCTAAATTGTCATGTCTAGATAAATTCCATTCAATGCAACAATTATACTTGTTATAAGACAAATTAACCCATTGCAATCTTATGTGAACCACATAGAAAACTCAATATATGTACATACACTGCATGCCTGATGCAGAATAGTTTAAATTTTCGTTTTAAATGTAAACCCTTAGGAAATAACTTTTCCTTAGAAGGAACTTTGGCATCTTGGGATGGGGGGGGGCAAGGGTGTATCGAAGGTATGGCGAATGGGGCTACTACAGCCATCCCCAAAAATGAGTTAACAAAATAACATTTTGAAAATATGCAGAGAATTATGTAATCTAATTTAGTTGAAAGTTTGCTTGAGAAAACCAAGATCTGCTATAGTGCTATTTACAAGACAAGAGATTTTAAACTAAGAGGCAGAGATTTTAAACTAATTCATTCTCATATGCAAACACTTTTAAGCTAGGTAAAAAAGGCCCCTCGCTTAAAAAAAAAAAAAAAAAAAAATGTGAGTAACGTTTCATTCTAGTTTGAGTTCGCCAATTCCCCAAAAAACTCCTGGCTACACTACAGTAAGAGGGTAAAAATCATGAAAAATGAAAAATTAACATTCCGTTAAAGGGATCTATGCCTGATTTCAAACATTTTCTTTAAATTTGTTTTAAAATTTTACTAATACAATGCAGGTTTAAGTTCTTTTTGTTAATTTTACACAAGACTCTAAAATTTATCTGAACCAGATTTTAAGTAAAATTTTAACACCCCTTCCTAGCATAAACATCTATAATATATATAATTCATAAATAACAATGATGTTTTAAGAAATGTCGCTGCAACAGGAACTTGCACACTTAATGGCCAAATGGGAGAGGGGTTTTTCTTCGCTCTTCTAGCCTTCATTTGTAATTTCTATATGCATTGTATAAAAAAAATTTGGATGTTCTTAAGGTAAGCATGCTGGAGATGCTTCACACAAATTTGCATTAACAGAAAGAATATTATGGTGGTACTTTGACAGAGTCAAATTTTAAGGTATAGCGCAGCCAGCCACGATACATCGAATTAACGTCTCCGTCGACGTAGTTTCGACGTAATCATCGACGTTAAAAATCCTTGGATATGTCCACCTGTTTGCCCGTCGAGCTCTGAACTTCTCGACGGCGTATTACCCGCGAGGGGTGACCGTGAGAGATAACAATCTCGCTTAACTACGGCGTAAGAATGGAAAAGGGTGACCGCCAGGAAGAGAAAATCCCCGATATTGGTCGAACACTCGTCGCTATAACGGCAAAGGGAGACAGTCTCGGAATTCGTTTATAAAATTCAGCTCATAGTGGTTGATTTTACGTTATACCTTGTCGAATCGCTCCAACAGGACAGAGAAAACCGGCTTATATTCGTCTAATAGAAGTCGTTCTTTAAAGACTTCGCAGAATTTGTCGAATTCTGCCCATTTATAAACGTAGTAATTATGCCGCAATTCCAGACATTCAGAGAATAGACAAATACCATTTACATACGTCGTGAAGGAATGGAAATTCAAACTGTTCTGATCTTGTGAACTTTTGCCGTTTAAAAAGGAAACATTTTATATTTCTATATAATACATTTTAATATTAGTTTGTTAGCTAATAAAAAGTTATTTTTTATTAAATGTGCAAAAATTACAAGTTTTAAATTAACTTCTAGTCGTTTAGATGAAGTTGTAAAATATACGTTCATAAAAATTTGAACACAGAGAAAATACATTAAAGAAAAATATAATCTTGATTTTTTGAATTTAATTGATCAGTAACTTGCATAAATAGCTTATGTCTCTATTTTACATTTTAAAGGGTTTACTTTTTCCCCCCGGTACATTTTATGAATTTTTTTTACTGTAGGTATATTTAATAAAAGGGGGGGGGGTACGCTGTTTAATTCAATGTTATAAACAATCTAAATATCTTCATATATTGGTGAAAGATGGTGAAAAAGTAACTTAAAAATTAAATAAAATATTAGTAAATTTAGTTAAGTAAGGAATACAGTTTAAAATGCAATTTTACTAACAGTAAATATAATTTACTTATTTTATATAAAAAAGATTACTTTTTAACCAATATATGAAAATATTTAGATAGTTTATAAGAGTAGATTAAATAATTTTTTGCACCCTTTTATTAAAAATACCTAATACAGCCAAAACGATTAATAAAATGTACCGGGGGAAAAAATGGAAACCCTTTAAAATGTAAATTAGTGACATAAGTTGTTCGTGCGAGTTACTTATCTGTTAAATTAAAAATCAAGATTATATTTTAACTTTAATATATTTTTGTATATGTTCAAACTTTTATGAATATAAATTTTATAACTTTATCTAAACGATTAGAAGTTAATTTAAAACTTGTTATTTCTAATCATTTAATTCAAAATTGCTTTTCATTAGCTAACAACTAGTAGTATAATGTATTATATTTAGAAATATAAAGTGTTTCCTTTTAAACGGCATGTGCACCCGACAAGAAGTTTGAATTTCCATGCTTTCACGACGTATATAAATGGTGTGTGACTGACATATTCTCTAAATGTCTGGAATTCCGGCATAATTACTACGTTTATAAACTGTCAGGATTCGACGAAATCGTCAAGGAACCACTTCTATTAGACGAATAAGCCTGCTTTTTTATCTCCATAGTTTATTATAGTTTTCCTGTAATAAAATATGAAGAAGTTTTCTATCTACAAATCCCCCCCCCTCTCACCCTCCCACGAGAAAAATGTGGTCTACTTTATTACACAAACAGTTTTTTATTTATCTCTCTTAATTCTTTGTTCAATTTTACTACTCCAAATAGGTTTAAATTACATACTAAATGCACACATATTAGTATACAATTTAAAAAGAAAAAAAAACTTTGCATAAAGTGCTTTAATCTGTTTCATTGTAAGTTATGCCATAATGCAATAATAAGTTGACTTTTGTTATAGTAAGTTTACATTAAGTAAATTTGTGCTTATAATGAGAAAAAATATTTCATATGCTTAAGGTAAACAGTTGATTTTATGCCAATTGTACCTTTATATTTCACTCTATAATACAAATAAGAAGACTTATAATTAGCAATTAAAAAGAAAATGAATAAAAGAAACAAAGCACATAATTATTAGTTAAATAATTACTTAACTCACCTCTAAAATTTTGATGGCTGGAATTAAAATTTGTAGTTACCCCGATAAACTTTAATAACATCACCGGCCAACACAATTTAAAGAGAGCCAGACAAACTTATTAATATGCCAAGCTAACGATAAATCGTGTTAGCATTGAACTTGAAAAATATTCCAAGAGATACTTGAAAAATATCCACTTTTATAGTTAAAACTATGGAAATTTTACTGTTCTGTGTAGCCATTGACTACACGCTGGAGCGAGTTCTGCCCTTGCATAAAAAACTGCGAAGTACGAGCCACGCGAACCATGAACGAATACACACACAAAAAAGAAAAAAAAAGCATCTGTTTTCTGAGAAAACGGTTGGGGTGGACATGTCAAAGGTCGTGAGAAAGGACCCCGTAAATTCTGTCTCCCCTGCACTGTTTATTCGACGTTCAACTGACTATTAACTAAGCTGAAAAAATTTCTCGATGCTCCATCGCGTGTTTCTTCTTGGCTGGCTGGGGGGGGGGGGGTCTCTCAGACCGCCAAAGCCATAAGCGGAAAATCGGCGATGTATTGACGGATCATAGACCTCCTGAGGGCGACCAACATTAACAGTCGAAGATAGCCGCCTCCCTGACCAAAATCGAACGGCTCTTTTTGACGTCGACAACACAATGTATGTTTGATCTCTTTTAAACGCTATTTTTTGCTGTAATTTTTCCTCGACCTATTTTCGACATTTCGACATCGGGAATACGTAATTTAAACGTGTGTGCGCTTGCTGGGAGGTTTCAAATTTTTAATACTTAAAGTAATACCAAATTTTAGTTGCTGGATCAGTTTCCCCCCATAAGTCTTAGGAAAAGAGCATTTATATCTTTTGTGAGAAGAATGCCAAATTATACTTCAGCAATTTTACTTTGCAGTGCAGTGATACAATGGATATAGTATGTTGTGCTGATGTACAACAGGCCCCAATTATCACAAACACTTGGGGCACATGCCCTGGGCACACATACACAAATAGGCCAAAAACCGAGTTTAAAGCTATGTACGGGGGCAGAAAAACTGAGACATATATACAGGGGCATAAAAATTTAAGAGTGCCCTGGGCACAAAATTGTTATAGTCCGGCAGTGCTGCTGCCTCAGTTCCTGGACTGGGCAAGATTTATCAACCTACTCAAGAAAACGCAGCTTGCTTCGAGACTAAACACAGGAGGGGCTTTGTTTTGGATTGACCATCTGGATTTAGAATATGCTTCTGCACTGTACAGGCCATAATTTTAAAAAGGTGGATGGGTAGCACATGCCTTGCCCTCACATTAAGTTAAAATTTAGTGTAGCAGCCCAGGAGCAGAACTTTTCTGTCAATCTGCAACAGTTTTTTAGGCACTGAAAATAATCTGCAGTATAATTTCACAATAACCGAAAGAGGTTGTAGGATTCAGTATGCATATTTTATCACAAGCTTGAATTTATCTAATGTTAGTTAATCAGTTTGATCAAATTCAACTACTAGAAATCAACATATAATTTTATTGAGAAAACAACCCGTTTCAGTTGTCTTGGTTAGCAGATTTGGATAAAGAGAAAAACTTTAGATATTCTTAAGCAAAGCATTTCTGGTAGGTCAAGGGCAGCTCCAGGCTGAATTTTTGGATGTGGCCACTGATCTTTTTAGATGTCTAAATTTTTCAAAATGCAAATTGAATGTGTGGAATCTTGAAGTATATGACTAATGTTCCAGAACAAAAAGTTTCGAGGGGGGGTTGCAGTGCCATTTTTTGCTGGTAGCAACTCAAGATTAAGTTCTAGTAGTTCTTTAAAAGGTAGGCAGAATTTCAGTGAACAGGGTTTTCATTATGGGAAAAATATGGGTGAGCATTTCTCACGATAGATGTAAGTTGGGTAAATATGCAGTGGGTAAGGTATTTATAAATGGGTATCCCTGCCTCAGATAAACACCCAAATTAAGTTATTTACGATTTTCAGTCATTTTTACTGCATGTAACTGGGCTGCCAAGTTTAAGTCAATCCCAGTTACATGCAATAAGAATAACCCACTTGAGAAACAACCATGTCCCTGGGGCAATTTTCCCCCCATAGACATTAGTTCTTGAGAATCCGTTTTTACATTGCGTTAAGAATTAAAGCTCAAGTGCCTTTTTATGAAAAGTGCTCGAATTTTTTGAAATGTGAGAATTTTGTACAGATTGAAGTGTATCTGTAGGGTGTGCAAATCTCAGTAAATTTTTAGAGCAAGAGAAAGATTCTTGCGTTCTTGTGAAAACACTGGTGAATAAAGTTTACTTAACTCTTTGAGTACGGATTTGAGAAAATATTTGCATGTGGAACTGATATAATTTTTGGTTGC
>JAWZYV010000904.1:0-18764 GCA_038373885.1 Cheiracanthium punctorium | reverse complement strand
CAATACGCACAAAGAAATGTTACAAGGTTTAAAACAAAATGACATAATTTTTGCCTGTTTATAGACCATTAAATACAAATGTATATTTTTTATACATTGCTCTTTCGTATAACGTTTTTAAAGTAATACTCTATTTTCATTTAAAGCATTTTTTTAAACAAAGCTTTTTTTAAAGCAACATTTTTACAATTATTGTTTAGCAATGGCTTTTTAATTTTTTTTATGCAGTTCTTTTTTTTTTCAAGTAATGCTATTTCTTTTTATTATTTTTATGGGTAAAATAAAATACTTATAAAAGAATATGAAACACTTTTGTACAAAACATCTCGAATACAAAAATCTCACTGGATAGAAATATTTCATCTCTTTTCAAGAGAGTGCCCATAGGGATAAGCAACACGGTGGAGTCACTCATGGCACCCAGGTGAACTTGAATGCTCCCGGCAGCCAACATGCAAAAGTAACTGTATCTGTTTTTAATTTATTTTTAAAAAGCTTGAAACTTTTTTCTTTAAAAGTTGAATATTCTAATGTTATTGATTCATTTATTCGCACAATAGCCCACGGACATATAGCAGAACCTTCCATTTTGATGGACATACAGGCATTAAAAATACAAGATTTTTAATCAATAAACCTTCTTAAGTATTGTGCGCAGTACAATGTACATTAAGTGACCTATCAAAAATGAAAATAGAAGTTCAGTTATCTCACATTTGAAAGGAATTTTTCCAGAAACAAAAGAGAGAAAAAGAAGCAAAATAAACGATTTTACTCATTTCCATTCAACATTCAGTGGTGTTTTGTATTTAAAATGACGAAATTTGTCAATGTCCATAAAACTTTACATAAAACATAAAACATAAAAAATATCAGCATACATATGCTGTTTTTCCATGTAATAAGAAAAAGAAACGTTTTTATCCCTGATGTTACAGTACATATAAACAAGACCGAAAATAATACATAAATTTAAAACGAAAGAAATAAAGATATTTTTATAATGATCACAAATGTTTGGTACATTTTACAATAAGTGACACATCTACAAGTACACATATGATCAAAACAGCTGAAGTTTAATAGTGACCACTTTACACTTGAAAGAAACTCAGCAGGAAGAGGTAAGTTTTCATTGATTTTCAATAAACATACAACAATAATTTCAAAGTTAACTAAATATGTGTAGAAAGCTGTCTTTGGAGCAAAACTGCACTAGCTCGGAAACATAAACATGCATCTGAAAGTTCTTTAAACACAACTCAAAAAGTAACAACGCTTACATTTCTACTTATTAATTCTTGTAAGGTTTTAATGTGCATGTTAAACAAATAACAAAATGCCTCAATGCATACACTTAAAATTGAATTCAGAGAGATTTCACATAATAGCAAAAAGAGATTTTTAATTAAGTTACATGGTTTTTAAAAAGCAATGCTTTTGTTACTCACGCACACATCTTATCCACTCTGCATGTATGAAAAATCCTAGAAAATAAAACAGACCTAATTTTACTTGTAAAGGCTCTAAAAATTTTAATTTTCAATTAATTTTGTTCAATACAGAATTTTGAAAATAATTCTCTCGGAAGGCTTTCTACAGTTTTATGTTATAGTCGTTAAACTGAAAGTCAATTGACTCCAATACCTAAACAGAAAATAAAAATGCCTATGTTTTATATTTGCAAGTCTGGTCAGAAAAACAATCTGCAATTTGCTACCTATCTGAAACTTAATAATTTAAAAATTGTACTTTTTTTAATTTCTAAAATTTCAACTCAAAAATTTAGAAAAATTACTTTTTAGGAAATTTGTACATTACATTTTTGAAAATAAAACTTCAAAGTCAAAAGTTGCGAACAACTTTTTAAAATTGGAATTTTATTATACTACTCTGAAATGATTGTTTATTTTTCCTTTATTTTTTTTTATTTAAAGTGAAACGAAATACTTATTGATTTTTATTTTTTGTAAAAACTTTAATTGCGATTTATTAGCATCAAGATGGTATTGGGTGCTAATAAAATACCGTCTAAACCAATTAGATTGGAGGGGTGTTGGGAGAAAATCAAATCATCGCCCATCGAACTTCCGATCACGGTACAACTCCTGCTTTAAGAGAAAAAAAAAATTATTTAATTTTTAAAATTTAGAATTGGTTTCCAAAAAAAGTAGACTCTCAACCATGAAATATGCACTCTTTGTTTATTTTCAGTTTACATTTTTCGCGGTTAAACGTAAAATATCCAAGTTCTTTTAAAATCAATAGATTGATAGCACCAGTGACTCCCTGACTTCACGGGTCCGTACACACGGTCTAAAAAACATTGCAAAGCAAAAGAAATTGTATGAACAATATAGATTTATTTCGGTTAACAGCGGAATTTAAAAAATGTGAACGCCTATCACAAAAATAGGAAACAGATCGAATAATAATATGCATGCATTGGTAAAATGAGATGACCTGCATTGTGGAACGGATTGACGGATATTTGTAAAAGCAAACTGCCCATGAAACGTGACTGGTACGACGTTCCAATTCTGTGTCGTACTGGTCCGTGCTGTATTTTAGAAGTGTCGGACCGGCAGACAGCAGTTCATTTTGAAACCCACTGTCGTCTAATCATGACACGGCGGACCTGTTTGTTCCTGTACAAACAATCTCTGTACAACGAAATTTCCTCTAGAGCGAGTTTTTTAACTGGAACCCAGCAAGTTCGTTATCTACTGCATAAAATGTATAGAGGGTGCTTTAAGTGAGTTCCGGTCCCCACCCGTGACCGAGAGTTCCTTCTCTCGAAACTGGAAGGCGGGAGGTGCCAGGTTCAAACACCGGTCACGTCTGTCGACCGAGCCGCTCGGAGTTTTGCGTGGTTCTCTCCGAAACGCCCCGTAAGTACAGGCTACACGCTTAAACCCAAGAAGCGAAAAAAAAAGATACATTGCGGAGTGATCCGTTTCCATGAAAACCTGCCGGTACTTCCGCGTAAGTGCTCTTTAGGTATTCTTTTTTTCCGAGAACTCTTCTCCTCGCTTCCTCTTTTTTCCGAGAAAATCTCTCCTCGCTTATTGTTATATTTCGCTCCGCTCTTGGGATCGAAAAACACTCCTAAAAGAGAAGCTCACTTTTGATAATTGGCCTAAACATCGCTCCGACTGTTCGAATTTCGCTCGTTTGATTGAAGCGTGTAGGATCCCTTAGGAAGTCCTCCACGGAGGGCATTCCCCCCTTATAGGCCTAGGACTCTAGTGCTGTTCCATCGGCCTTCATCCACAAACACATTAAAAGAGTTCAGACAAACTTTGTCTGAACCATTTAGCTAGGATTGCGATGATGCAATCCTAGCTAAATGGTATTTAATTAGGATTCAGAATCGCATAACCCTGTGAGTAGCAGACACTTTGCCTTCATTCACTGTTAATATGTTAATCGTTTCGTTAGTACAAGTGCTGGAATACTAGTGAACACGGACATATTTTTAAGGAGGGGGGCTGGGAACACCCCCCCCCCCCAGTCTATGCAAAAAGGCTCATTTTGGACGAATACATACCTGTAAAATCTCTATTTTAATGGGTCATAAAAAATTGCTATAAATATCAGGTTGTAACGAAAGTTTTGCGCCAGATTTGCATGAGTCAGCTCACGCGGTACCCAACGATTGACCTTATATGTCAAGTTTTTATGCTTAGTGCGACTCATGGACATGGCACTAAAGTCTAACTCTTTTAGCTAGCTCTCGAGTGGATGAATATTTTATCTTCTTCCACAAATTGTCGTAAGCGGGACTCATCAGCATCAATAGGCCGTCCAAAGCGCTCTGCTTCTTTAATATCCTGGTCCTCGTTTTTGAACTTTCGGTACCCAATCTTCACAGTGTCATGATTCAACAGTAGTACCTTAAGCAGTATACATGATTCGGTGTCATTCTGTAGGTGACATTTTGCGACAGAACTGAGAGTAAAGGATGGATCCATCTGGTAGCGTGGTAGTTCCATTTCAGACACCTTATACTTAATCATAACGATATTGTTTTTACAGATTTCACAACACGGTTCTCTAAAACAAGTCTTTTCTTTCAAATAACAAAAATCGTTTTATAAAATATCGGCAAAGACACCAACGGGAACTGCTTGTGCAGGCAATACTTGGAGTGGCGGAAAACTTTCGTTACAACCTAATATTAAAAATGACTAACGTCACTGAATCATTTTAAAAGCTATGGATCGTAAAATGGACCGGCAATGAAGTCTTACGGTCAGTCCGGCTGCGGCTTTACCGAGAATGGAAAATTGGAACTCAATCGGTGCCTGTCACGTAGATCAGTTGTTCAATAATCCATTTATGTGCTTCTTTATGTATTCTTTTATTGAAAATTCAGGTACTTTATTTTAACACTCCATTTTTTATCGGCAAGTTCTTTCATCGGATTTTTGCACCCATAATACCCCTATTCAAGCTTCTTTCATGTACCTGTAGATCATGCATTCTTTTAAAAATATTGAACTATTTCTTAATTTTAAAAAAGGAACGAGATTTTAAACAAACGACTAGTCAGAAAAAAATTCGGAAGGGGATAAGTGATCACTCAAATTAAATTCGAGGGGGCGAGGATAGGCAAGCTGAAGTTTTTTCAACTCTATGGGATCTCCAGAATCGACGCAAACAAAGCTATTCATGCATTGAATAAGTTTTCGGAGGGGAGGGAAGCTAAAATCCCCCCATGATCCCCCCCCCTCTGGGTGGGTACTGCTTTGTCATTGAATTGGAATGAATTTTCGATTTTCTTTATAATTATGAACCCAGCTTCGCAAAATGGGACCTATAGAACACGTTTCTACCCCACCCAGTCCACAACGGTATCGGGGAAAGAGATATTCATGAAAAACTCCAAGTTCGTTGCGAGGATGCAGAAAATATTTCCTCAAACCACACAATTTTCTCCTGAGTCATATTAATAAGTGTTAACTGCTATCCCATTCTAAATTGAATGAATGAACACCTTTAGTTATGGGTTGACCCTAGTCCTAAACTATCGGCAACAAAAATTGAATTTAAACTAATTTCCTAGCCGAATACATGGATCCCAAACTCCCTCCCATCTCTCTTAAATCAATGAACGGCGATGGCCCCATAGGATTCAAGCTCAGTTCCTGTAAAACTCAGTTCCTCAGTTTCCTGTTGGATCAAAAGCATCGACGATATTCGTGAGCCCTTCGGATCATTAGAAAACGTGCATCTTTTCATCAGTAATACCATTCAATTATTAAACCATTCTCAATTTATACCGATGAACCCTTGAACGCGCAGTGTTCCCGCTCTGGGAACACCCAACTCTCACGTTTGGACTGTTGCCAGTCACGAAGAATAGATTGGATTTCTATAAAAAGAGTGGCGGGTGACAGAGCTCCACGAGAATCCTTTACTTTTGAGCACGTCCTTTCCCGTCAAAAACAGTGTCACGATTCTTTTTAAAAGCACTGACATCTGCTGGAAAATGGAAGAATGCGAGAACAGCTAGATCCATGGCCCAATGTTGGAAAAAGGGCAGCCGTTGCCATCGGTCGACTGAACGACCCGCAAGAGGGCGGACGATCGAAACGTTCATCGCATCCCACAGATCTAGAGACCCTTTTTCTGATGACAGCCCGCACAGCCAGCTGCGTCGAAAATAGGGGCTCTAGATCTGTGGCACGCGATGAACGTTTCGATCGTCCGCCCTCTTGCGGGTCGTTCAGTCGAGTGATGGCAACGGCTGCCCTTTATTCAGCATTGGGAAAGGGTTGCTCCTCAAAGGGTTAATGAGTCATTGACCAGAATTTTTAAACAGTAACAAGCTTCCAATTTCATTCAATTTTAGAGAAGCGACGCCCAACCGGTGGGCAACAGAGCTTTTGTACGGGAGGACCGAGTGCATCAGGCAAATTAGTAAGCGATATAATATAAATGTTTCAAAAAGGGATCTTATTTTTACTCTAAAACCTGTCTATTTATACTTAAAATGTTTATTCGAACGTATAACATTCTTTTGTAGAAAACAGAGATTAAATATTCGTTATTGAAGAATCAAAACTGTACGTATACGAGGAATATGGGGGAGGAGGGGACTTCATTTCATCTTTTAAATTATTCTTTATTGTGGGGGAGGCATGGTCATAAAAGAATGAGAACCGCTGAGAACTATTAAAAACAGTGGGAAGGGGGGCGGGGGATTGTACGTATTGATTGGTTTGGTAACTCGGTGATTGAGAGATTTAAAATTAAAGACAAGTCAGTTAAAACGTGCCAGCGCTGAAAATATTTAATGTTTCACGCATAATTTCTTTAGTCTAATTTTTTTAAATAAACATTTCGTAATTATTGTAAAGAAATTGCTTAAATTTAATTGAACATAATTTCAAAATTTCCTTCACATTTATAAACTTCCTCCATTCAGAACCTGCACAATACAAAATGGCGTAAGGTTCTACAACACTTTCCCGCTCGTGCTCCTTCAATTTCAAGTCGGCTTTCAGACATTCCAGGAGCACGTCTCAAATGTACTCGAACTAATGCGATACAAAAATACTCGAAAAGCCCCGACGCAGTTCAAACTAAATGGCACGGAGCATAACTGTTGTCCCCTGTTAATGCACTTTTCAAAAAACGGGTTTTCAAAGCGAGTGGCGCTTGCCCAGCCGTTCGTTGGAACTAAAATTTCCTTTATTTAAAATGTGTTGCTCAACGACAGAGTTTTAAGAGAGTAACGACGCGGCTTTTTCTTTTCGAGGCAGGCCCGGACTGGCCGGGGTGTCCGACTGTCTGCAGACAGGTGGGCCTCCGCCCTTGGCGGGCCCTCCCTGCTGAGGGCGGGTCCCCAAACAGAAAAAAGAAAGAAAATTTTTAAAAAGCGCTATAGTGATAGCACTTGAACAAAGTTTGACACATAAAAAAATTTTTGCAGCTGCATTTGCGCCCCAGAAGGCTTCAAAACACTTCATTTTAAATGGAGTTCTTAAAATTTTTTCAGTGAGGGTTCCCGAACGAACAAGGGATTCATGAATAGGAATGACGCCTATTAATGAATAGATCCATATTTTATGAATGCATTCATTATCAATCATAATTAATAATGACACCCTACCTCCCCCATACCCCGAAAGTGAACACATCTTATTTATCAGTTGCACAATAACCCCCCCCTCTCTTGAGACGGGTGGGCCCCTCCCTACCAGTCTGGGCCTGTCGAGATATTGTGTTTTAAGTTCTGGAAACTAAGGATTTAAAATTCGAGCGTTTTTTTTAGAAGTGACAATACGTTTGTTCAATTAAAAACGTAAATAAAAAAAGATTTCTTCCAAGATTCGAGTGCCTATTACATGTTCTGTAAATGACAAATATTTTGAAAACATGAAATTTTGTGGCAAAACTTATCTTACAAGCGCAGAGTGAATATTAAATCGCCGAACTTTTGAATCGGGGTCCTACGTACATTTGAATGGCCTAGAACTTTCTTGGGGATATCAGTCAGTCCAAGAAATTTTTGCGGATACCTGAATGGCCATCCTTCTTTACACACAGTCCGCGGGTGTGAATGTTTTTCCCCCCCGCACTGCCGTAGGTGAATAGGGAAGAGTTACTTTTCAACCCCTCTTACCCACGTCTAAAAATATTTTAGTTGAAATGCATACATTAATAATGCTCGGAAATTACTTTTCAAAAGATTTCACATATCGATTAACAAATGCTTTGGACGTTAACATTCATTTGTTTTATCGTTGCGTACTGTGCGAACCAATGCTCGTGCACACGGACAAGTGTTGCAAGAGTGCATCTTAATCAGTGTGACCAGGTTGAGTAGATTTCAATTTTTTGATCAGATTGTAAGTCAAATTTTGAGGTCCAGTAGAAAATGTAGTAGATTGCATTTTTGAGTATCTTTAATGTACTCAAAAATGCAATCTACTGCATTTTCTACTGGACCTCAAAATTTGACTTATAATCTAATCAAAAAGTAGAAATCTACTCAATCTGGTCACACTGATCTTAGTACTGCCGCTTTCTACTCAAATATTTTTCAAGAACAGAACTAAAAGTATTTAAATTATTTTGAGGGGTCCCAAGACTTCGATCAGTAGGCCGAGACCAAAATGAATGGTGCGGTTGTCGGCCCCTGCCTGCCTTTATTGCTGCTGAACCGAATTCCTCAGTGAATGGATTGGAACGTAATTTTGCATGCATGTCAAAAGTTAATTTATCAGATTAAGAGTTTGGGACATCTTTTTATTAAAATCATCTCATTAAATGGTGACCAGTCCGACAAAATGTCTGTAAAAAAATTTTTTATTGCATAAGAAACTAAACATTTGAAACTACAAATGACACTTGTTCATTGAAAAAGCAGAATAGTTAGAAATCTCCAGCAGTATGTTATAAGTAATAAGCTATATCGAAATATTCAAGGCCATTTTTTCAGAACATTGATTTTTTTTTTTCGTTCGATGAAATGTACGAATTGAACGTCCGATAAACAAAATTTTAGATTATCATCCTACTGCAGTGTCAAGGTACGTAATGACTCATTTTAGTCAGCAAAGTGCATGCAAAACTTCAAAAATTAAAGTTGCATTAAAAAAAATTTCTTAAATACCATCCAACTGACGTATTAAAGTGTGTCATCCGAAATGATACATCTATCAAAGTACTAAGTTCGTAAATTGCATAGGGGTAATTCCATACGAAATGAGCAAATCAGCTGTGGCACACATGGCACACATGTCACAGATTTCAATGAAAATCAGTAATTAAGTAAACCATATATAACTATGAGTAAACAAAAAATATGAAGTTTCACAAACCACTTGTTTTGTTAATGGATATTACAGGTTGATGCCAGCATTAAGCACAAAATTTTTTAGTTCAAGGTAGCCAGTTTAAAACTCAGCCATTCAGTAAGTTTTGAATATAAATTTAAAAATAATATCTTGTTATAATCTATAGAAGAAGGTCTCTAAGAAAAGTTCTAAATAAAATTTAGTTAGTGCTTCTACTAAATCTGGGATTTTAATAAAAATTAAAAATTTGTCAATTTTTTTCAGATTTCAGGTTTTTCTGCTAGCTTTAAAAAAGGAAGGACAGTATTAAAAATGATGTATAATGAAGATTTATTTACAGCTAACTAATTGGTTTTTAAATTAAAACTGTTTATTTTTAATTCTTTGATTAAAAAAAAAGTTTTTAAAAAAGGAAATTTTCATTTTTCGTACTTTTTAGCTGCTTGTTTAAACATGAAGGAATGGTCTTAATTTATTCAAATTATTATACATTATAGATTATAGTGCCTGTAACATATTTTCAAAATTTTCATCATTGCCTTCAGCTTATTTTTGTCTCTAAAATCATAAATTGAAGTAAATTTCAGGATTTTGCTCACATTTGCCACCATGAATCCGATTTTGAATTGAAAGCAGAGTGGCAGTTTTTTGCTACAAGCCATGGCAAAAGTGCGTGTGATGGCATTGGTGGAACTGTCAAGCGATTGGCAGCAATAACAAGTTTGCACAGACCATTCAGTAATCTGATTTTAACTGCAAGAGATATATTCTCTTTTTGCAATGATACAATCACGAATATTAAGTTTTTTTTGTCCCTTCAGTAAATGTTATCAAAATTGAAAGAAAGCTTCAAGAGGGATTTAATGAAGTGTCAACAGCTATTTTGGGAACACGCAACTATCATTGTTACGTGCCAATTTCCAACTGCACATCAAAAATCCTTGTTTCTTATTTATCACATTCATTAGTAAAAGAAACGAAGGTTTTAAAGAAAGACAATTTTGCATTGAGCCCAAATCAAATTTCAATTTCTTCATTTCTCTGTTGTGTTTATGATAACTGTTGGTGGTTAGGTAACGTGATTGATATTTGACCAGATAAGAGTGATTTTCTTGTAAAGTTCATGAGTCCGCATGGACCACCACTGCAGTTTGCATGGCCTATTAAAGATTATGTTTGTTGGGTACCACTTAAAAATATATTAATTAAAATACCTGTTCCATCAACATCATAAACTGGAAGATCCTACAGAATTGAGCAACGAACATTAAATCAGATTGAAAAACAGCTCGGAGAGAGAATGAAAAATTGTTAAAATTTTAAATGATGTGTCGATAAAAGCAAATATAATCTATATTATTGTTTTATATTCATCCTCAATAGATTTTTGTATTGAGATAAATGCTGGATATATTTGCTTTACTTCATTTAGTTAACTGTATCTCTTTAAAGTGCTTAGAAAACTAAGAAAATTCTCCAATTTCAATTTTAAAGCCTTAGGATTCAAAAGGCAACTTTGAATTTTTTCATGCATAAAATAGACATTCTGTCCTCTATTCTTGGAAAATATTTTAGTTGCATAAAGTTTCCTTCATTTAATTTGTCGTTGCCTGAAATAAAGTAAACAAATATATTCCACATTATCTCACAAAAATCTATGAGGATGAATATAAAAACAAATAATATAGATTATATTTGCTTTTATCGACACATCATTTAAAATTTTAACAATTTTTCATTCTCTCTCCGAGCTGTTTTTCAATCTGATTTAATGTTCGTTGCTCAATTCTGTAGGATCTTCCAGTTTATGATGTTGATGGAACAGGTATTTTAATTAATATATTTTTAAGTGGTACCCAACAAACATAATCTTTAATAGCCATGTAAACTGCAGTGGTGGTCATGCGGACTCATGAACTTTACAAGAAAATCACTCTTATCTGGTCAAATATCAATCACGTTACCTAACCACCAACAGTTATCATAAACACAACAGAGAAATGAAGAAATTGAAATTTGATTTTGGCTCAATGCAAAATTGTCTTTCTTTAAAACCTTCGTTTCTTTTACTAATGAATGTGATAAATAAGAAACAAGGATTTTTGATGTGCAGTTGGAAATTGGCACGTAACAATGATAGTTGCGTGTTCCCAAAATAGCTGTTGACACTTCATTAAATCGCTCTTGAAGCTTTCTTTCAATTTTGATAACATTTACTGAAGGGAAAAAAAATTATTTGTGATTGTATCATTGCAAAAAGAGAATATATCTCTTGCAGTTAAAATCAGATTACTGAATGGTCTGTGCAAACTTGTTATTGCTGCCAATCGCTTGACAGTTCCACCAATGCCATCACACGCACTTTTGCCATGGCTTGTAGCAAAAAACTGCCACTCTGCTTTCAATTCAAAATCGGATTCATGTGGCAAATGTGAGCAAAATCCTGAAATTTACTTCAATTTATGATTTTAGAGACAAAAATAAGCTGAAGGCAATGATGAAAATTTTGAAAATATGTTACAGGCACTATAATCTATAATGTATAATAATTTGAATAAATTAAGACCACTCCTTCATGTTCAAACAAGCAGCTAAAAAAGTACGAAAAATGAAAATTTCCTTTTTTAAAAACTTTTTTTTAATCAAAGAATTAAAATAAACAGTTTTAATTTAAACACCAATTAGTTAGCTGTAAATAAATCTTCATTATACATCATTTTTAATACTGTCCTTCCTTTTTAAAGCTAGCAAAAAAACCTGAAATCTGAAAAAAATTGACAAATTTTTAATTTTTATTAAAATCCCAGATTTAGTAGAAGCACTAAATAAATTTTATTTAGAGACCTTCTTCTATAGATTATAACAAGACATTATTTTTAAATTTATATTCAAAACTTACTGAATGGCTGAGTTTTAAACTGGCTACCTTGAACTAAAAAATTTTGTGCTTAATGCTGGCATCAACCTGTAATATCAGTTAACAAAACAAGTGGTTTGTGAAACTTCGTATTTTGCGTTTACTCATAGTTATATATGGTTTACTTAATTACTGATTTTCATTGAAATCTGTGACATGTGTGCCACAGCTGATTTGCTCATTTCGTATGGAATTACCCCTATGCAATTTACGAACTTAGTACTTTGATAGATGTATCATTTCGGATGACACACTTAATACGTCAGTTTGATGGTATTTAAGAATTGTTTTTAATGCAACTTTAATTTTTGAAGTTTTGCATGCACTTTGCTGACTCAAAGGAGTCATTACGTACCTTGACACTGCAGTCGGATGATAATCTAAAATTTTGTTTATCGGACGTTCCATTCGTACATTTCATCGAACGAAAAAAAAAAATCAATGTTCTGAAAAAATGGCCTTGAATATTTCGATATAGCTTATTACTTATAACATACTGCTTGAGATTTCTAACTATTCTGCTTTTTCAATGAACAAGTGTCATTTGTAGTTTCAAATGTTTAGTTTCTTATGCAATAAAAAAATTTTTTGACAGACATTTTGTCGGACTGGTCACCATTTAATGAGATGATTTTAATAAAAAGATGTCCCAAACTCTTAATCTGATAAATTAACTTTTGACATGCATGCAAAATTACGTTCAAATCCATTCACTGAGAAATTCGGTTCAGCAGCAATAAAGGCAGGCAGGGGCCGACAACCGCACCATTCATTTTGGTCTCGGCCTACTGATCGAAGTCTTGGGACCCCTCAAAATAATTTAAATACTTTTAGTTCTGTTCTTGAAAAATATTTGAGTAGAAAGCGGCAGTATTAAGATCAGTGTGACCAGATTGAGTAGATTTCTACTTTTTGATTAGATTATAAGTCAAATTTTGAGGTTCAGTAGAAAATGCAGTAGATTGCATTTTTGAGTACATTAAAGATACTCAAAAATGCAATCTACTACATTTTCTACTGGACCTCAAAATTTGACTTACAATCTAATCAAAAAATTGAAATCTACTCAACCTGGTCACACTGATTAAGATGCACTCTTGCAACACTTGTCCGCTGTGCACGAGCATTGGTTCGCACAGTACGCAACGATAAAACAAATGAATGTTAACGTCCAAAGCATTTGTTAATCGATATGTGAAATCTTTTGAAAAGTAATTTCCGGGCATTATTAATGCATGCATTTCAACTAAAATATTTTTAGACGTGGGTAAGAGGGGTTGAAAAGTAACTCTTCCTTATTCACCTACGGCAGTGCGGGGAAAACATTCACACCCGTGGACTATGTGTAAAGAAGGATGGCCATTCAGGTATCCTCAAAAATTTCTTGGACTGACTGATATCCCCAAGAAAGTTCTAGGCCATTCAAATGTACGTAGGATCCCGATTCAAAAGTTCGGCGATTTAATATTCACTCTGCGCTTGTAAGATAAGTTTTGCCACAAAATTTCATGTTTTCAAAATATTTGTCATTTACAGAACATGTAATAGGCACTCGAATCTTTGAAGAAATCTTTTTTTATTTAAGTTTTTAATTGAACAAACGTATTGTCGCTTCTAAAAAAAACGGGCGAATTTTAAATCCTTAGTTTCCAGAACTTAAAACACAATACCTCGACAGGCCCAGACTGGGAGGGAGGGGCCCGCCCGTCTCAAGAGAGGGGGGGGTGTTATTGTGCAACTGATAAATAAGATGTGTTCACTTTCGGGGTATGGGGGAGGTAGGGTGTCATTATTAATTATGATGGATAATGAATGCATTCATAAAATATGGATCTATTCATTAATAGGCGTCATTCCTATTCATGAATCCCTTGTTCGTTCGGGAACCCTCACTGAAAAAATTTTGAGAACTCCATTTAAAATGAAGTGTTTTGAAGCCTTCTGGGGCGCAATTGCAGCTGCAAAATTTTTATGTGTCAAACTTTGTTCAAGTGCTATCACTATAGCACTTTTTTAAAATTTTCTTTCTTTTTTCTGTTTGGGGACCCGCCCTCAGCAGGGAGGGCCCGCCAAGGGCGGAGGCCCACCTTTCTGCAGACAGTCGGACACCCTGGCCAGTCCGGGCCTGCCTCGAAAAGAAAAAGCCGCGTCGTTACTCTCTTAAAACTCTGTCGTTGAGCAACACATTTTAAATAAAGGAAATTTTAGTTCCAACGAACGGCTGGGCAAGCGCCATTCGCTTTGAAAACCCGTTTTTTGAAGAAAAGTGAATGAACAGGGGACAGCAGTGATGCTCTGTGCCGTTTAGTTGGAACTGCGTCGGGGCTTTTGGAGTATTTTTGTATCGCATTAGTTCGAGTACATTTGAGACGGGTTCCTGGAATGTCTGAAAGTCGACTTGAAATTGAAGGAGCACGAGCGGGAAAGTGTTGTAGAACCTTATGCCATTTTGTATTGTGCAGGTTCTGAATGGAGGAAGTTTATAAATGTGAAGGCAATTTTGAAATTATGTTAAATTAAATTTAAGCAATGTCTTTAAAATAATTACGAAATGTTTATTTAAAAAAATTAGACTAAAGAAATGATGCGTGAAACATTAAATATTTTCAGCGCTGGCACGTTTTAACTGACTTGTCTTTAATTTTAAATCTCGCAATCACCGAGTTACCAAACCAATAAATACGTACAATCCCCCGCCCCCCTTCCCACTGTTTTTGAAATAGTTCTCAGCGGTTCTCATTCTTTCATGACTATGCCTCCCCCCAATAAAGGATCATTTAAAGAATGATAGAATGAGTCCCCTCCTCCCCCATATTCATCGTATACGTACAGTTTTTTGATTCTTCAATAACGAATATTTAATCTCGCTTTTCTACAAAAGAATGTTATAGGTTCGAATAAACATTTTAAGTATAAATAGACAGGTTTTAGAGTAAAAATAAGATCCCTTTTTGAAACATGTATATTATATCGCTTTCTAATTTGCCTGATGCACTCGGTCCTTCCCTACAAAAGCTCTGCTGCCCACCGGTTGGGAGCCGCTTCTCTAAAATTGAATGAAATTGAAAGCTTGTTACTGTTTAAAAATTCGGTCAATGACTCATTAACCGTTTGAGGAGCAACCCTTTCCCAATGCTGAATAAAGGGCAGCCGTTGCCATCGCTCGACTGAACGACCCGCAAGAGGGCGGACGATCGAAACGTTCATCGCGTGCCACAGATCTAGAGACCCTTTTTTCGACGCAGCTGGCTGTGCGGGCTGTCGTCAAAAAAAGGGTCTCTAGATCTGTGGCACGCGATGAACGTTTCGATCGTCCGCCCTCTTGCGGGTCGTTCAGTCGACCGATGGCAACGGCTGCCCTTTTTCCAACATTGGGCCATGGATCTAGCTGTTCTCGCATTCTTCCATTTTCCAGCAGATGTCAGTGCTGTTCAAAATAATCGTGACACTGTTTTTGACGGGAAAGGACGTGCTCAAAAGTAAAGGATTCTCGTGGAGCTCTGTCACCCGCCACTCTTTTTATAGAAATCCAATCTATTCTTCGTGACTGGCAACAGTCCAAACGTGAGAGTTGGGTGTTCCCAGAGCGGGAACACTGCGCGTTAAAGGGTTCATCGGTATAAATTGAGAATGGTTTAATAATTGAATGGTATTACTGATGAAAAGATGCACGTTTTCTAATGATCCGAAGCGCTGAAGAATAGAGTCAATGCTGGTCTTCTTTTGATCCAACAGGAACTGAGCTTTAGAACTGAGCTTTAATCCAATGGGGCCATCGCCGTTCATTGATTTAAGAGAGATGGGAGGGAGTTTGGGATCCATGTATTCGGCTAGGAAATGAGTTTAAATTCAATTTTTGTTGCCGATAGTTTAGGACTAGGGTCAACCCATAACTAAAGGTGTTCATTCATTCAATTTAGAATGGGATAGCAGTTAACACTTATTAATATGACTCACGAGAAAATTGTGTGGTTTGAGGCAATATTTTCTGCATCCTCGCAACGAACTTGGAGTTTTTCATGAACATCTCTTTCCCCGATACCGTTGTGGACTGGGTGCGGTAGAAACGTGTTCTATAGGTCACATTTTGCGAAGCTGGGTTCATAATTATAACGAAAATAGAAAATTCATTCCAATTCAATGACAAAGCAGTACCCACCCGAGAGGGGGGGGCGGATCATGGGGATTTTAGCTTCCCTCCCCTCCGAAAACTTATTCAATGCATGAATAGCTTTGTTTGCGTCGATTCTGGAGATCCCATAGAGTTGAAAAAACTTCAGCTTGCATATCCTCGCCCCCTCGAATTTAATTTGAGTGATAACTTATCCCCTTCCGAATTTTTTTCTGACTAGTCTTTGTTTAAAATCTCGTTCCTTTTTTAAAATTAAGAAATAGTTCAATATTTTTAAAAGAATGCATGATCTACAGGTACATGAAATGAGCTTGAATAAGGGTATTATGGGTGCAAAAATCCGATGAAAGAACTTGCCGATAAAAAATGGAGTGTTAAAATAAAGTACCTGAATTTTCAATAAAAGAATACATAAAGAAGCACATAAATGGATTATTGAACAACGGATCTACGTGACAGGCACCGATTGAGTTCCAATTTTCCATTCTCGGTAAAGCCGCAACCGGACTGACCGTGAGACTTCATTGCCGGTCAATTTTACGATCCATAGCTTTTAAAAGGATTCAGTGACGTTAGTCATTTTTAATATTAGGTTGTAACGAAAGTTTTCCGCCACTCCAAGTATTGCCTGCACAAGCAGTTCCCGTTGGTGTCTTTGCCAATATTTTATAAAACGATTTTTGTTATTTGAAAGAAAAGACTTGTTTTAGAGAACCGTGTTGTGAAATCTGTAAAAACAATATCGTTATGATTAAGTATAAGGTGTCTGAAATGGAACTACCACGCTACCAGATGGATCCATCCTTTACTCTCAGTTCTGTCGCAAAATGTCAGCTACAGAATGACACTGAATCATGTATACTGCTTAAGGTACTACTGTTGAATCATGACACTGTGAAGATTGGGTACCGAAAGTTCAAAAACGAGGACCAGGATATTAAAGAAGCAGAGCGCTTTGGACGGCCTATTGATGCTGATGAGTCCCGCTTACGACAATTTGTGGAAGAAGATAAAATATTCATCCACTCGAGAGCTAGCTAAAAGAGTTAGACTTTAGTGCCATGTTCATGAGTCGCACTAAGCATAAAAACTTGACATATAAGGTCAATAGTTGGGTACCGCGTGAGCTGACTCATGCAAATCTGGCGCAAAACTTTCGTTACAACCTGATATTTATAGCAATTTTTTATTACCCATTAAAATAGAGATTTTACAGGTATGTATTCGTCCAAAATGAGCCTTTTTGCATAGACTGGGGGGGTGTTCCCAGCCCCCCTCCTTAAAAATATGTCCGTGTTCACTAGTATTCTAGCACTTGTACTAACGAAACGATTAACATATTAACAGTGAATGAGGGCAAAGTGTCTGCCACCCACAGGGTTATGCGATTCTGAATCCTAATTAAATACCATTTGGCTCTTAAAGTTTGTCTGAACTCTTTTAATGTGTTTGTGGATGAAGGCCGATAGAACAGCACTAGAGTCCTAGGCCTATAAGGGGGGGAATGCCCTCCGTGGAGGACTTCCTAAGGGATCCCACACGCTTCAATCAAACGAGCGAAATTCGAACAGTCGGAGCGATGTTTCGGCCAATTATCAAAAGTGAGCTTCTCTTTTAGGAGCGTTTTTCGATCACAAGAGCGGAGCGGAATAGAACAATAAGCGAGGAGAGAATTTCTCGGAAAAAAGAGGAAGCGAGGAGAAGAGTTCTCTGAAAAAAGAAAACCTAAAGAGCACTTCCGCGGAAGTACCGGTAGGTTTTCGTGGAAACGGATCACTCCGCAATGTATCGTTTTTTTTTTCGCTCCTTGGGTTTAAGCGTGTAGCCTGTATTGACGGGGCGTTTCGGAGAGAACCACGCAAAACTCCGAGCGGCTAGGTCGACAGGCGCGACCGGTGTTTAAACCTGGCACCTCCCGCCTTCCAGTTTCGAGAGAAAGACCTCTCGGTCACGGGTGGGGACCGGAACTGATTTGACACACCCTCTATACTTTTTATGCAGTAATAACGAAACTTCTGGGTTCCCGTTTAAAAAACTCGCGGAGGGCGTGGAGGTGAGGAAATTTCGTTTGTACAAGTTTGTTTGGTACAGGAACAAACAGGTCCGCCGTGTCAGATTAGACGACAGTGGGTTTCAAAATGAACTGCTGTCTGCCGGTCCGACACTTCTAAAATAGAGCACGGACCAGTACGACACAGAATTGGAATGTCGTACCAGTCACGTTTCATGGGCAGTTTGCTTTTACAAATATCCGTCAATCCGTTCCACAGTGCAGGTCATCTCATTTTACCAATGCATGCATATTATTATTCGATCTGTTTCCTATTTTTGTGATAGGCGTTCACATTTTTTAAATTCCGCTGTTAACCGAAATCAATATATATTGTTCATACAATTTCTTTTGCTTTGCAATGTTTTTTAGACCGTGTGTACGGACCCGTGAAGTCAGGGAGTCACTGGTGCTATCAATCTATTGATTTTAAAAGAACTTGGATTATTTTTACGTTTAACCGCGAAAAATGTAAACTGAAAAATAAACAAAGAGTGCATATTTTCATGGTTGAGAGAGTCTACTTTTTTTTTGGAAAACCAATTCTAAATTTTAAAAATCAAATTTTTTTTTCTGCACTGAAAGCAGGAGTTGTACCGTGATCGGAAGTTCGATGGGGCGATGATTTGATTTTCTCCCAACACCCCTCCAATCTAATTGGTTTTAGACGGTATTTTTATTAGCACCCCAATACCATCTTGATGCTTAATAAATCGCAATTAAAAGTTTTTTACAAAAAAATAAAAATCAATAAGTATTTTCGTTTCCACTTTAAATAAAAAAAAAAAATAAAGGAAAAATAAACAATCATTTCAGAGTAGTATAATAAAATTCCAATTTTAAAAAAGTTGTTCG
>JAWZYV010000902.1:0-19065 GCA_038373885.1 Cheiracanthium punctorium | reverse complement strand
TCAACACTAAAACATGCATTTTTGAATTTACTAAAATGAAAAATACAAGAAAATGATTACCTTTGAAAAATTATGTACCTCCGTAGCATTTTCTAACGTACGCATGAATTTCATCCTCGAAAAAATAATATTTGCAGCTTTAAAAAACGTAAAATACTTTTCACAACAACATACTTTTCCATAACAGCGGACGCCATTTGAAAACAACAACAACGTGCAGCAAGTGTATCTTCTAAACAACTGACGAAACTTTAGCAGAGATCGGTTTATTTCGTTTGAAACTAATCGCACTCTGTTTTGTATACGAACGCTCTAGTTTAAGAACTCTATGCACTCAGTTTCCTTTACGAACGTCTTAAATGGAAACTCATTGCACGAGTGTAACTCGTTTGGCGTTTACGAATGCAACCATTGATGATTAAAACCTGCCATTTGTTGTAAAATTTATTTTATTTCCTATTGTTGAAACGTTTTTGTGCACGCGTAAATTCACCAGATAACTTTTGGATCTTTATTTAATATAATGTGTATTGCAGTTTATAAGTAGCCTGAAAGAAAAGATTGTAAAATATAAAATTGGAAATGTAGCCATGAAAGTCGCAGGTGTTCCATGAAATAAAATTTGTCATGCCATCCATGTCATGTGAAGTAGTCTTAATACCCGATGTGACGTCAAAATGTGTACTTTGGCTTTCTATTCTAGGAAGTGTTGTTTATGTTCATTCAGTACGAAACGAAAGACGTATGCGTAATGTTAAGCAAAATGTTTAATAAAAGCTTCGAATTCTTATAAATGCATTTACATTGTGCAGTATATTTCGATATTACTGTCGCAACTATATTTACATAAGATTGCAACAGCAAATCTGTTCAGGGTATTCGGGAGCATAGATTTCTTTTTTGATGCCGTAGACGAAATAACACCGTGCTTTCTCCTTCCACTCGTAGGTGATGTAGTAGACAGGTATGGTACTAATGCTGTGCCGCTGTAAAATAAGAAGAAAAAAGTCATGTACACTACTGGCCAAAAGTGCTGCAAGTTTGAGAAATCTAACCATCGTTTCAAGAATAAGCCCAGAAAAAATTGGACAGGAAATTTGCCAGATTTAAATATTTTTGAGGAATTTATGTAGTATAATTGGAAAGAATACATCTGAAAATTACCAAAAAACAAAATGAGACCTTCCGGAACCCATAATTTTAGTTGGCACCATGAAACACCGAAGGAAGTGTTGTAAAGCATTGTGGATTCCATATCTAAAAGAGTGGCTGTTGTGATCAAAGTCAAGGCTGCTCAGCAACATAATTAATGATCTTTAGTTCAATCGCATTTATTTATTATCCTCTTTTTGCAGAATAACTTGAAATGAATTCTTTATTTAATTTTATTCCGGCAAAACAAAATGGATTATGATTTCTATAATAACCTATATATTTGTATGCTATTTTTTTCAATAAATTAAATAATTATTTTTGTTCTTTAACGTAATGACATCTTTTCTTTGAAGTAATTAATTTAATATGTTGACATTAAAAAATATCAATTATATTGATTTTTAATTTTGACGGGGAAAAGAGGCCTTAATCTTGAAAAGAATTAGATTTCTGAAACTTGCAATACTTTTGGCCAGTAGTGTAAAAGGATGAGTCATTCTCATAAAATGTTACATATTATGTCGCTTCTATTCCATTAAATTCACTTTTTCCTTCATTAGTTACAGATATACAGAGTGTCTCAAAAATATAGCAACAAACTTTTAGGGGAGATAAGGCACATAAAAAGGATTCAGAATCAAGCAGCAATGTGATGTTAAAAAAAAGTGTTGTTTTCAAATTCCGGTTCATCACTCCACAAAATATGTTGAAATGTTAGTGAAATTTTCTATGTATTCTTTGCTGAAATTTTAATTATTTTTTCGCAGAAAAGTATTGAGCTAAAATGGATCAGCATAAATCATAGGGGAGGAATAGTTGGATTTCTCCATTTTATAAAGGACCTGTGCCTCCCGAAATTCTAGTCTTTGAGGGCCCAGAACGATTCTGTCAGGGGCTGTATTCAATGTACTATATACATGCTAACTTCGTATACATGACGATTTTTAAAACTGATTTATTATGAGTAGAAAATTTCAGGGCCGTTCTAGCCCAGAGATTTAGGGGTCGGACTCGTAACCAGAAGGTTGCGGGTTCGATTTCGACGTATCACTAAAGGACACCGTGTACATGCGCGTTAAATCTGTGGTTCCGAAAGCCCTCTCAGAGGTCGCTAGCAGTTTGCAAGGGGTGCCAATATTCAGAAGTGTATTACCTTCTGATGAGGACCCAAATTGTGCCGAGAAACTCCAGGAAGGACGTATGTACCTTTAAACGACATGTTCCTCTCCTGGCGAGCAAATTTAAAAATTTTGAAAAGCCTGTTACAAAATTCGGAGAGGTTTCATTGGTTTTGCTGCACCTAATGTCCTAAATTTCTACAATCGAGCTTTAATTTTGATGCGCAGTAATTATTAGTACATCTATCGCAGCCCAATAGATTGTAAAATTCTGGAATGAGATTTTTTTTTTCTAAACAAACGGGATGGTGGAGAGAAATAGAAAAATTCTGAAATCACTCTCACACACACACACGCACATGGGGCCCCGAAATTGAAACATCAAATCATCAAATCGTTAAATTTAATTTTTGCCATTGTTCAGAAATCAATTGGTATCAGAGAGCAGATGTAACAATAAGATTCAGTGAGGATCCAAGCATCAATTGATTTTTATATAACTTTTTGATACACCAACTGGGAATTTCGTGAAAAGGGTTTTGACGGAGAGGATTCCGAGAACCTTACTAGGGCAAGGACATATAGGGCAGTTTCCCGGAGCCCCATGAATGAGAAGCTCCAAAATTAATAAACGTCACTGTTGCCTATTGTAGAAACGTGTTAAATGTTGTGCATGACACATAAGTACACATAGTATAAGATCAATACACACAAGAACTATTATGTTTGAAATATATATGAATACCTATGCTTATATGAGTTTAAAAGGAGCCCCCATGAACGATGTCTGCTTCAGGCCTCATACTGGAGAAATTTCTAAACCAAAAAAACCATATAAAGTTTCTTTTGATTTGAGGTACGACTGAAGCCGGGGCCCGGATGCACTGCACCCGCAGCCATCGCTCGACTTAACTACCATAATAGACTTTTTTGACACAACTGGATATGCCAAAAAAATTCTTTGTATATCTGTGGCAAGCAATTGGCGATTCGTACTGGTACTTAAATTTAGCGATGGCAACGGCTGCTTTTTTCCAGTGTTGGGGTCATTTGGGAAGTGTATCAAGTTGTTTTTATTTATCGATGAGTTACACTATCCAGCGTTATTCTCTCTAAATGAATGCAGCCCTTGGGTCAACTGTCAACCTTTGAGAACAAAAATGGCGGTTCAAGGGCTATTACTCTTAACTCCAGTTCTTAGTAATCAATACTGCGTACCTGCAGTATTATTTTATCTGTTTCCAGGAATTCCTTATGCTTTTCTATCAGTGACATCGACAAAGAATACACCTCTTCGTTGTCAGGGAAAGCGACTGGAGTTACCTGCAATGAATAATTAAAAGGAAAAATATTTTTACAATTCATTTTTTAAGCCGACAGTTTTCTATTTTTTTTTCTTCTGGACTTTCAAAATTATTTTGTAGGTTGTGACACTGAATAATGCAATTAAACTTTTCATCATATGAAAGGAAGGAAAAAATTCTGGGGGCAACAGCTATCAATCAAATCGAGGGGGGAGTTGCATTGGAACCCTTGCCTTTCGAGTACACCCCTCGAAAAATGCTACCGCTGGCCCTTTGCGACACCCAAAAAAAACATCACTGGGTTCGTCCACCGCTGTTTGGGGCCCCTGGAAAATATACTAACACCGGCCCTTTTTGAAGACCTAAGAAAACATCACTGGGTCCAGCCATCGCTGTAGAGGGCTCATCGAATATATGCTACCGCTGTCCCTTTGTGAGACCGCAGGGTTCCCCTTGCGCATTGTGCCAGCGCCCCCTACATAGGAAAGCCGCGGCGCTTACTTGTGACGTCACACCGAGTAGGTAAAGCAAAGGGTTTCCATTGGGGCGCTTAGCTTTACCTACTCGGTGTGACGTCACAAGTAAGCGCCGCGGCTTTCCTCTCTAGGGGGCGTTGATTGTGCCCAGCCCCTCCATTTCGCAGATGCAACTCGCCCGTGGATTAAATATATCTGCGGTGCAACTCGCCCTTTTCTCACTTCGCCCGGTGCAACTAACACATTCCCCCTGGTGAATGCTGTCGTCGCGTTATTTGGTAGTGACAGTGATTGTTTGCATCATCTTTTACGATTTATTAACTTCCTTTTTGTTCAGGTCTGCAACTTGCACTATGAAAATGGTGAATCGATAATTTTGATTCACCATAACAAATGTAGAAAGCTTATTGAAAAAACATCCAATTATACATTCAAAATTTACAATTTTGAATTCTCTGAAAATGATAAACCTGACCGAGACTCTGAGTTATGTCATTCATTAAGCGCAGTTCCATATTTCTGATGTTTTATCTTAATAAAGTAAGAAGATTTATCTTTTCTCATATAAAAACCTAATTCGCGTTTCTAAAATATAAAAGCATTTACCTTTACCTGAAAGGCGTGCTAACTCCTTTCACAGGTTCTCACATAATCTGCACATATATGCAGATTATGTGAGATTATTTGCACATATATATATTACTTTTACACGCTACACTCAGCAAATCTATTAAAATACTTATTTTTTAATAACTGTATTGTCATTGCTTCTATAGAAAAGTACATTACACTGATCAACATTCCCTAGAGTCTCCTGAAAATCTATCAACAGGACAATAATCAAGCTTTCAAGAGTTTAGAAAAGAAAAGAAAATTTAGATGACGCCTCAGTTGCAAATAATATTTCATTTTAATTTATTTATTGAATATAAGTGCTGATGAATACGTACTAATTTTCTTTTAGAACAAAATTGTGTACGCGACTCACTGGATTTCTTTCACCATAACTTTCATGACTGAAATGTAAATAACGGGGGTTGTATGTATGGAATTAGTGGAATGAATTCCGGGTAAGTCCGTGATATGTCATACACATACATCTGTATTCGTTCCTCGCAATATCGCTCTTCGAATTTCACGACTTCACTTTATCGCCATTATATTGGCAAACTTAAAAACGGGAGGGAGTTCTATACGATGCGTATGATCAGTTTTTTTTTTAATAAAGTTTACCGATTTGGGTATCTAAAATATATTCTATTTAGGTACATTAGTCCCTAATACATTTTCCTATCATATGAAACAAACCGTTTCTTAGAAATTAGAAAATTTAAAAAATAAAGTTCATCAAAAACCAAGATTTTCAACAATGACGATGCACCAACTAAAGATACTGCACAACCCGAAAACTCTCCAACTGAAGTTATGCCTTCAGAGAAGTAGTAACCTTGCTTTTTTTACTGTGCAGGACATCTCTTCATCTTTAATACTTAACTGAACGTTGACCTTCCCACAGGGTGCCCCCATAATAAAATGGCCAACATTCCCAGCCATTGAAAGAATAAAAGGGAGCTCCACCCAAATGACATTGCTTATGGATAACATCTTGCTTCATTGTACACTTAGTTTAGGTCAAATCAACTTTTTCTATAAATTAGTACCTCCCAAACAAATTTACATGACATGATAAATTTTGCTTTCTTATCCTTTTTCTTAAAGTCAAACAATGTTTTCATAAATAGCCCTTCTACCCCCAAAAATTCTGATATCCGCTAGTGAGTTTATTCCGTGATTTAAAGCTCTTTTCCTTTTGCTCTATAAGAGTTGGTATGGTATAGTTCCGCTTCCAAAATCCCTCATTATAACGAGCGTTTCAGATTAACGTACGAAACATTTCAATTAAAAAATATCATGCAGCACACGAATTCAGTCACACTGAATACCATACTTTAACGAACATTTCATAGCTACGAATTAGATCTTTTGGTGACTTGAAATTGTTCACATTGACATTTTTTTTAAACTATAAAATGGTAACTGTTATAATGCGAATTCGCAAGGCTAATAATGCTTACCATCGGCATTTCTTCCTCAAAAACTACGACTCCTTTGGCGAATTCCAACTTAGGATAGATCTTCGTCGATGCACCTGGAGTTTCGACCGTATTGCAATCAATATGAGTCGACCTGTGGGGGAAAAATCGACCGTTTTATTAACAACAACAAAAAAAAGATAACTCATGCTCACAAGCATGGATTATAAAAATATTTCCAAGAAAGCCCACTGACTAATGTAGAAGCATTTGTACACATCCAATTAATAAAACAGATCAAATAACAGCACCACTAAAATATATCAGGTTGACCACCACTGTGGTCTTTACTAATCTCTTAAAAAGACTCACTTAAAAAGCTTCCGTTTAACCGGCCGTAATTTATTCAAATACAAAAGAGTAACAAAAATAAATAAGTTTTTAAAACAATTACAGAAAATTTCAATCACAGTAGAAAAGATAAACTTTTCTACTTAGAACTCTGCTTGACATTCACGTGTATTTGTGGGTGCCAAGATGTAGATGCTGAAGAAATGGTTGGTCCCAAGAAACTTTGATGGCGAAATCATCGGAGCTGTCGCTGATGCAGTTCACGATAACAATGACTCTGACATCCACGATCCGACAACGACCTTAATCATATCACTTACGGATGGAGCAAAAGCAGTGGCGCCAATCTGAGCAAGGCAAAATTTCTCAAAGGTCAAAATTCTGTAAGGGGTGCGAAGACGTAATTCTAATGAAGGCTAATTTTGTTTAAATGTAAAAGTAACTTTAGAGTGGTGTCCAGCGACTGCTCCAGCCGAAAGATCGCTCCCATGGGAACCTACCACGATTTTATCGAAGTGTATCAGCGAAGGACACGATTCTTGCCATTGGTAAATGTTACCATGCTCCTGATTCTGCCCCTATTCAGCAGTGCAGATCCCTTCTCTGGAGCCTCCATGAAAAAGGCAAAATAGTGGCCCTACAGTGGATACCATCGCACTGCGGTATACCTGGAAACGAAGCTGCAGACAAGTTGGCCAAAAAAGGGTGCACCATCTTACAGACTCCTTTAGGAGATGTCTGCTACAAATCAGTGTCCTCAAAGATTAATCTGGCCCTAAAAAACTTCTACTTATCTAAACTGGAGGAAAGAACAAAGGAGAAATCCTGGAATATGGCCATCCGTAACATCCCAACTTACCCTAGATACAGAGCCGTCGCTGCCTTCCGACTGACAACAAGGCACGACTGTCTCTGTGCCCATCTGCACCGGCTCAAGATTGTGAGTAGCCCTGCCTGCCCCCTTCACAGCAGCAATCGGGTGATGACTGCGGATCACCTCCTCCTCTGTCCCGCATTAAAGGAAGAGAGTATTTACTCCCGCTACTGGGAAGCAAGAGAACTTTTACTTCGTTTGCTGCCTTGATTTTCTATATATGTTCTGCCTTCACTGTCTAGATATTTCGTCTGTTTGTGTGCTTTCTTTGTGTGCTTTTCCTGTGTAATTTGTGCTCTGTATCCACCTGGCGATAGAATTGTGTTCAAGCTCGCCTGCTGCATTGGAAAAAAAAAAATCAGCGAAGGACAGTTCTCACTCACGGATAGTGGAATTCATCGGATAAGTAGCCACGACCCTCGATTTCGCAGGACCCCGATGAGTGGCGGGTAAAAGAAGTGGAAATTTTTATACCTGTTATGGCAGTGTCGGAGCTGTGGCCGAAAATACCAAAACACACAGTTCCGTCGCCTTTTCCTGCTGTTTCTCATTCGAGGGCATAAGTCTTTGATGATTTTTCGAAGCTCTGGGCAATATCGATCAAGGAAAGGGAGTGTTTTTTTTTTTTTTTGTTGTTGTTTTTTTGACAGGGAGGGGAAGTCAACCGTGCCAGGGAAAAGGAGACCTTTGTGGGACTGCTTAATATTCCATAAAACACACAATACTCCTCGTTATCGTAAAGAGCTTTTCGCCTGTATTTACGTTATCGGGAAAAAACAGTGGTATTTCAGAGAGCGATCCCGACAGTTTCGTAATAGCAAATAGAGAAGCTCTTTCGGAATGGGAGGTCAGGCAGAGGGAAGGGTTCATTTATCCGTTACGTAACGCCGATAACATCGAGGTATGGCAGCTGATGATAGACCAGCACCTTGATTAGCACCCCGCAGAGCTAACATGTTACACTGATTTTATTTTGAGGACACTGGAGCAACGACGAATTTTACGTTCTACATCTCCCTTTGTTGTTGTTTCTGGTGCCCCCTGACTACCGCAGTGGCGGTGCCAGATCCCCAATTATGTAGGGAGGTGATGGGCAGAGGGTGTGAGCCTTCCATTTTTAAGGCCCTAGTGGGAGGACGTACGATTGAGCCCGTGGTCCCCCAATTTTGAACACATTCCAGAGGAGGGACCAACCCCCTGAAATCGGCACCTCGAGAGGTATCGTTTAACAACTTGGAGAACATTGTAACCACGACAGATCTTACTTGCACCCGCTCCCGTTAGCGTACACGGTCCCACAGTAGTCGAGCCAAGCGGAAGTGGACCCTCCCAAGCACTGGCCAAGTCGGATGATGATTCACTTCCCGTGTTCTAATGGAAACGGAGTTTAGCACCCAGACCACTGCGGGACTACAACTCCCTTTAGATTACACGGTCCCACAGCAGTCCAGGCGACAGAGATGTTCCTAGGACTCGCTTATAAGTCGATAAATTCCGAAATTCTGGTATCATTTTACTATCCCCTTGCCGATTTCAAAATTTTTATTTTGGCAAATAATCCAGTTGGCGATTTTTATAAGCGATATCGAAAGGTCTGTAAGCGATAAATAATCGTGTTGACTATAGTATCCCTTAAGTTTTACGATCTCAAAATACGACTCAAAGAAAACCTGAAATAGTGTGCGGACATTTTATTTTAAGGGGGAAAATACAGAAAAAATTTCACATTTCAACTATAAATCAGGAAAACCTTGAAATGTAATCTAGAAAATTTAGGATTGTCCCACGTTCGGTTACATAAGGGACTATCGCCATGTTTTACAACTGTATCCCTCATTATTAATTGCCCCGTTTTCTTGTTAAACTCAGTTTGAAGGAGTGAACCTATGGAATTGGGATTATGGGGAGCGGGTGTAACAATACATTGTAAGTTCGCCACACTGATTGAAGTTTCTCTATTTGAAACAAAATAAAATTAGTAAAAATTTTTTTAAATATATTTTCCGCCGAAAACAGTCGAAATAATGCATACAGTTCTTTTGCACGCGTAACTAAAGAACTATCTAAGATTTAGGTTCTAAAAACTCTGCGATTAAAGCAAACACTTCTGTATCTAATTGGTTTTAAAAACTGTTCACTGCTGTCTTTGCAAAGACGCGATAGCACGATCCCCTATCTGTGACCATCGTTGCTTCCCAGTGGGTGTATTTGAATGTTATTGTGGCTGCTCATTCAATCACTCATGCTATGGATGGTAACACTGGCAGCAGAAGAGGAGTTTTTCTCTACTGCGCCTTTTCATAGTGATGGGAACGAACATGTTAAACGTGAGTTCAAGATTCAAAAGTAGAAAAAATAAATCTCCCCCTCCATGCAACATTTCTGGATTAGTACAAAATACGTTTGAAACTCTTTCTGTTTTCAATTAAAATTGGTGTGCATTCTCTCTATAAACATAACCTCATTGAAAATGTTCTTTAGGTCTCTATTTGTAAACAAATTTCCATATTTTCTCGCATAAATTTTACGAATGTGCGAAATATAGAAAGCAAGAGAATCTGACAATCGAATAGCTTACCAATTCACCGTCACTGCTATGTTACACTTAATTTGTCCCGTTCCTCCGCAACCTCGGCAAACAGCTATGGTATCACCACCACATTTCCAACATCTGTTATTATAAACAAAACAAAATTTAGCAGTGAAAATTAAACTTCTATAAAAAGCTTTATAAAGACTCTCCAAACATATTAATGCGAATATCGTCGAGCATGGCTAAGAAACATTTCCGTTAAGCCAGCTTTCCAACAAAACGAAGCATTGAAATCGGCTCCTTGGGAGCTGCGATGCCACATTTTCATAAGCCATAATATATATATATATATATATATATATATATACATATGTGTGTGTGTGTGTGTGTGTAATGTATAAAAAGGTAATTTGGGTTTTACTAGTTTGGGTATTGTTCAAGCGGGTACTTTCACTGTAAGTTTTACTTTCCTGTCATACTTGCCACGCGCGCTCTGGAGCTATGTTTTATTTATTTTGTTATTTGCCAGACATCAGGCCGTCGATTCTGAGTTCTTTAGATGTACACGTGTCCTCACGCCCTTGTAGGCCCGGATGCGGGTCATGCTGGTAAATGTGTGTGGTTCGATCAGAGATAAGAGAGAGGAGGAGGAGTTGTGTCTTCGCAGACCACGTGGTGTGGTAAGCGTAAATACTCCCGCACATCGAAAATCGGGGGACTTCTGCCACTGGAACTGCTTCATGAGTCCACGCTGATTCTTGTACCCGTCTCCCCTCCCCTCTTCTCATTCTAAATTGTAACTTAATTGTAATGTTCAATAAACCATATTACCTGCCTTAACTCTGAAGCGTACTTGAAATATCTGACGTCTCATATATATATATTATATGACGAAAAATTCTACAATTAATAGATTTAATCTTCATTCACCTAAAATAAATGAGTACATATTCAATTTTTATTATGTACGCAAATCGAATTTCATGGTCTTCTGGAAACGCACGGAAACTTTTGGTATTCGAAAGGTTTCGTTTTGTCTACACGAAACCTTTCTTATATCCACGCAGACGTTTTATTTTCGAAAAAATAAATACATAAATAAACTATGTAATCTGGAAAAACTATTTTAAACGAACTGGAATTACACTTTCCTTTCAAAGCCTGATGGCCGTGATGAATAGGACGTCCTATCGATTGCAACAGATCATTTTGTCACTCAAATGATTCGCTTTTTTTAACTTTCGTAAATAAAATGGACCTGAAAATAGCAAAAAATAACTTAAAAATAAAAGGTACCGGTAGATTTTCAGATTTTTAAAGTATCAGAGATTGTTTTTTTTTTTTTTTTTTATACATAATTATGAAAATTTTCAAGTGGATCGATCGTATAAACGGTGTAGATGTTATTGTTATTAATCTTCTTGGAAGTAATGGCGGTAAAATATTTATACTGAAGTGGTTGCCCGTAGTGGTTACGCAGTGAGTCAGCGTCACTATTTAACAGATTTCCATCAAACACTAGAGAGTTTTTGCATATGCGGTTTCACTCACGGTAACGTTAACGTTAAATGCCGTTGTACACTACAGCGCATGCGCTCGTAAAAGTACGTTTCATGATTGGCTCGAAACGCCGAATAGCGGATAGCGTTAACGAAGGAAGAAAACGTTATGAAAATCTCCCTACTGCTAAAAAGAATCTCGATTACAGCAGCAGCTTCCTACTTTAAGAAGTTAAAAAAAAAAAAAAAAAAAAAACATTAAAATCGGTCCACCCTCCCATTTTCAAGCCCCAATGTCACAGACAGATCACGTTTTAATACTTTATCTATTAGGGATAAGTTGTCAATGTAAATTGAAAAAATGTTCAACATAAGGTCCGAAATACGACTCCGTTGAGAAAAAAAGTATCTCGTTCATTTACAAAAAGTTACTTTTTTTTTTCAATTTGCATACGACCCCCAGTGTAAAAAGAAATTCCCAACTTGTAAAATGGGCCCCATACACTGATGCGGTGATGCACAAAATTTGTGAAATATATCCTAAAAAGTGTACGAGGTATGAAGATAAATATATGCTGTCTTAAACCCCTTTTCAATGGCTTTCGAGGGGGGAAAAACTATGCCGAATGATCGCATTTCAGGGGTCGTACAGAAATGACGAAAGGTTTTTTTTTCTCCCCCCACTCTAGCAATAAACATTTATATTCAAATTCACGCACAGCCCCCAATCACCTTACTTTAGAGATATCTCTGCGGCATTTTGCAATGAAAGGCTATTATATCACCCCTTTAGTGTACGGGGCATATTTTACTAACTGGGAATATTTTTGTACGGGGGGTTTTATACAAATTTTAAAAAATGTAACTTTCTGAAAACTAGCAAGAGGAATTTTTTTCTCCATGTAGCCTTTTTCTCCTACCGTATTTCGAACATTTTTTCAATTTACATTTTCCACTTACCTATAATAGTTAAAGCATTAATCTAGTTACCACCCTGTATACTTCTGTTTTCCTCGATTTGACTTTACCATGCCTCGCTGAAAGGCCCTCTGTATTTAAGGATTCGAAAAAAGAAAAAAGATTGTAAGGTATGTAAATTGGAAATTTGGCCTTGAATAGCCTAGGTGTTTCATATTTATTTATTTGCCAGGAGAGGACAGCTCGCGTCACTGAATGTGTAGCTTAGAGCTACATATACGTCCTTTCCGGAATTTTCCGCCAGAATTTGGAACCTCGTCAGAAGGTGGGGGACTTCTGAATATTGGCACCCCTCGGAAACTGCTAGCGACCGCCGAGAGGACTTTCGGAACCACGGATTGAACGTGCACGTACACCGCATGTACACGGTGGTCTTGAGTGGTACGCCGGTATCGAACCAGCTACCTTCCGGTTACGAGTCCAACGCCTTAACCACTGGGCTACCACGGCCATAGGTGTTCCATATAATAAAAATTTTTCATGTCGTGTCAAGAATCGTATAACTTACACATAATACACAAATACTTGCTAATAAATTAAACCGTTAAAAAGGCAACTTTTTAGAATAACCATTAACACCTTACTTTTTCCTTCCCGTTCCTAAACATCTGAAGCACCGTTCTCTCTGGCCTTGCAGCGATATTTTGTGGCCGTCGCCCAAGCAGAAAGAACACCTCTCCTTAAGAAAAATAAAAAAGAAAGAAGTGAAAATGTAAACAGATGTAAACAATTCGGATGTCACCAGCGTTAAATTAAACGAGCATTAACGACAAAATAAGAGAGTAAATAGATGTTTAACGCCTCTGCAGCATAGGCGGAGGGAACTTTAAGTGAAATGTGAAAAATTGTGCAAGGAGAAGGCACAAGATTTGGTACATAGAAGGCCAAGTGATAGAAAAAATAATCTCACCGTCAACCACACATTCTCGTGGTATTTTCAATGTACACATAACACACGAGTTTTGAAAAATATTTGTAAATTTTACCTATTATATGGCAGAATGAACCAGTAATATTTTCTTTGCAATAACTTCTTAATGTTAAGTGTTCTTCAACCTTCTAATTATCTTTTATTGCTGTATTTCTACAACTAATACTACTGATGTTTCATAAATATTTCCCACTAGAGATACAATACGTAAACCTTGAGATCGTTTAAAGACTTAGTAATGTAGGTAAGTCAGGTTTAATTACTTAAAGTGTCATCATTAGGTTCATCTCACAATGTTGCTGTGAGCTTTAGGCGTATTTCAAGAGTATAAAAAAATCATTTTTTAAAATTATTGTTTACTTGCAAATAGTTTCAATGGATGGGTCGCCATGTTGTGCCGTACACTTGGCACTCCATTGTTCCCTTTTTTCTTTTAATATTTTATGCTGCTTATTCCTTCCTTTTCCTTTATTCCTTTTTGCTTTTGCTTCTCTATCGTTTTTTTTTTTTCTTATGTGTGTGGTTGTTAAATTTTATATGTAATGGATCGAGTTAATTGGAACAAGTGAGATAAAAGGAGAAACAGAGACGGCCCGAGGGGCGTGCGGGGCCCCAGGCGAAGCGCAAGTGCGGGGCCTTTTCTCTATCATGTCTTATGAGATAGCAATAAAATGGCCCAGGAGCGGGGCCTCTATAAGCGCGGGGCCTTAGGCGATCGCCTACATTCGCACCCCCCTTGGGCCGGCCCTGGGAGAAAAGCCATGGATCTCCAAAACTATCTCTCCATTACGAGGAAAACGGAACGAAATAGTTTCAACGAAAAATTTTGGCATTACGCAAAAGCCTACAAACCACTGATTATTGCCAGATTGAAGAATTTTAGATACAGAATTATAGTAAAATTACTCTTTAAAGTGTCAGGTTTTGATGGGTTTTATCTTACCTCCTCTTTTTCTGAAGTCGGTAAAAATACAGCGTTTCTCATGTAAGTATACACGGAAACAGATAATAATAATTAAAAGACTATTCCAGAACTGGCTTGTAGTCGAAACCAGCCACTAGATATTTGTGATCCCTTATTAAAACGGGATGTCGCTTACGAGAAAAGACTTAGTTCAAAATATCACCTATAGAAAATGTACTATTAATAAATTGCACATTCAGCCTCCCCACAGGAAGAAGAAAATGTAACGTACATCAGGCCTTCGACAACTCTTCTTCATTCTATACGACAAAAAGTAAAAAATTTCTTTTTTACTATAGGCTTCAAATTCAATACGCCGTCTGATGGTGATACTTTGATTAATTATGAGTTTCAATGAAACAACTGACTGACTGATAGCAGGTTTTAAGAGAACACTTGACACGTCGCACTTGGTCGTACATAAAGCAACTAGGGTAAATCCCCTTGAAGAAAGATTCCAATAATACTGAGGTGATAATAAGCATAGAATCAGTTAGTTCAAGGAAGAGAAGTTAGTAGTGTCGTCATTAAAATGTACAGCATTTCTGGTTGTTTGCGATTTGCGATATCGAGGCGACGCCATATTTTATCTAACACGAGTCAATAAGTCAACTGCACCTAATCCTTCAATATGATTGGCTCAAGTGTATCCCCCTTACCCTCCAACACGTTATTAAAATAGCCTAGTACAGATATCGTCCATAGTGGATGCCCTCCCTTGTAAAATAGCAACTTACCCATCCCACTGCGGAACAAGCGTTGCACCGCTTGCTTCCCACGCCGCCGCAAGCGCGGCACGTCATGAGAATGTCCGTGTGCGGTACCGTTTCTGTGGTCGTTTGCATGTGGAAAGGCTTCGGTGGAGGCACCTCGATGGACCAAGGAAATGGAATGGGCTGTGAAGAGCTGTACTCGTCAAGAGGTTCGCCTGCGCGTAGAAAATGGCATCGAACAACAGTTGTAATAAATATTTAAAAAAAAAAAAGATAGCGGATGTATAGTTAATGGAAAATTATGGAAAACGAAAAACCTGATCGCAATCTTATTTCTACGAAACAATTCACAAAATTCTAAAAACCAGAAATTTGAACCGACATTTTTTGTAAAATAAAAATTTGATAGTCGCAGACGATAATTTGTGGCAACAATTCCAATTTATCTGTCATAGAATAAGTCTTTTAAGCATGCTGGAGCTCAGGGGCGGCCCGACACTGTTAGCAAGGTAAGCATCGCATCAGGGTGCCATCTTCGAAGGGGCGCCATTTCGTATTCAAAAGCTAAAAAAAAGTATGAAAGGGGGGGGGCGCTTTTTTTAGGGGTGAAAAGTGATGCGCCACGTACCGAAGGGCAGCCCCTGCTAGAGCTACAACGCAATTACGAGGGTTTCTCTGAAATTTTTGAGACAGTGGCTGGCGAAAAAAAAAATGTTTAAAATGTAAATTTGAACACTTTTATAGTCGCAGACGACAATTTGTGGCAACAATTCCAATTTATCTGTCGTAGAATAAACTTTAAAAGAAAGGAAAATGGAGAGCATTATCGTGCTTTGATTGTGTATGATTTTAAAGCGGGGTTGAATCAAGAAGAATGCCTGCAACGCTTACAATTAGCATTTGGGAACAAAGCTCCATCTCGAGCTACTGTATTCAGATGTTTCATGGAATTTCGTAGAGGTCTAAGTTCTCTCCTGGATGAAGAACACGCAGGAAGAATATTGTCAGCCGTAGTCCCCAAAAATGTGTCGGTCATACGAATAATGTTAATAGATGATAACCGCTGCACTTACCAAACGGCACAGAAGGAACTTAACATTGGATCCTATACATAAAATTATTCATGAAGACCTACATATGAAAAAAATTAGTTTGTCGTTGGGTCCAATTTAACAGAACACCAAAAGGCAGGGTAGAATCTGCAAAGAAACCCAAAAACTACTCAACGACGGTGGAAGCCGCTTTATTTCTAAAATTGTAACTGGTGATGAAACGTACGCACCGTTTTATGACGTTCCAACACGTCAAGGAAGTAGAGTGTGGGTCTTTGAAGATGACCCCAAACCAACAATGGTGTGACGACAACCAGCGTAAAGGTAATGTATGCCGTTTTCTTCAGAAGTTGGTCAAGCTGGAGTGACAGAAGACAGTTGCAGCTAACTGGTACACAACTAAGTATCTTCCAGAAATTCTTCAAGAAATGAATGTGAGGGGACTCATGCTTCATCATGACAATGGATCTTCTCGTACGGCAAGTGGAACGGACAGTGGAATTTCGTGAACAAAAACCCATCAAAGTGATAAAACACCCACCCTATTACCCTGATCTTGCTGTGTGTGACTTTTTGCTATTTTTATTCTAAAAAAAAATTTACGTGGTCGCCATTTTCATTCCGATGATGAGATTGATGAAGCTGTAAACGCATATTTTGCATCGATTCCAAGAAATAAATGGCTTGAGACTTTCAGACTTTGGAAAACTCGCCAACAAAAGTTATTGGAGTTGGAGGGTATTACACTGAACACTTCTAAAATTTGGTAAGTTTAAACTGTACCATTTAGCTGTATCTCAAAAATTTCAGAGTGACCCTCGTAAGAAAATCTCAGGCTGCGTCGAAAACGTGACGGGAACCACTGTCACAGAATGCAGCACCAGTTCGCGAAAAACGTAATTTTACGTGATCCGCAAACAATGTGTGTGTCAAAGCAGCTGCATCTTTTTAAAATTTTAAAAATTCTTCATGGGACTAAGTTTTCTAACTCGAGTTGTGTGCCTATTTTTATGAAATATTTAATACACCATAAATTACTAAGGAAGGCTAGCAAGAGCACTCTACAAAAGTTGGTGTTAGAATGTTTAAGTAAAAAAAAAAAAAAAAAACGTAAATAACACACATAAATGGTACTTATCAGCAAAATATCGGCCCGAAATGATAATTTTGCTGATAAGTGTATCATTTATGTGTGCTATTTATAAAGATTTTATTAAATTTACTAAGAAAGGCTGTTAAGCAAACAACATGTAAGCTTACCTGAATAGGGTTCCCAAATCCAGGCAACTTGTCGCGATTCTGTAAAACTTTCCAGCGTGTACTGAAATGGAAATAAAGTTTAAATAAATACATAGCACTTTTTTAAACTCATTAGCGGAATCTCCCTTTAACGAAATTGCTTGGTTGTATTTAAGATTCGATTTACAAAGATCTTACAAAGTCTTGTGATCAGAAAAGTATTAAGGCAAGCAAACTTTTTGATGACTAGAATCAGGGGCGTAGCCGGGGGGGGGATATCGGGATATATCCCCCCTGAAATTTTTGGATTAGTGATGAAATTCCGTCTATTTATACAGATATAAGTTCATATCCCCCCCCCCGAAATTTTTTCTCTGCGCATATCCCCCCCCGAAAAATTTTCCTGGCTACGCGCCTGACTAGAATAATATGATGAACCTTTAATTAGAACTTTTCTTTAAAAAAGAAATAATACAAATTAAAACATTTTTGAAATCATTTATCAGTAATTATTGCATATTACGCGAGTGTCTCACGCGTATTGTGTACCAAAACTAACGCGAACTCCTTGCGTGCAAAACAAGATTTTTGCGCCAACAGTATGCAGTATTTAGACTGCACTGACACAGCCAGCTGTGTACGAAAACTTCTTTAGCTTTATGGCGCCCATATGCGATTCTATCGACCGCCATGCTGTTGGTAGTGAAATGGATCGATGGCAATGGCTGCACTTTTTCAGCGTTCGGACCATTTAATCATATTTCTTTGCGACTAACAGTGAAAGCGCTGAAATATAAGGTGGTTACACGGCGCAAGCACCTCACGTCAAAGGGTTAAATGCAATTATGTTGCGTCAATCTCGCAGTGTCTCGCAATACCCTAGAGTGATGCAATAATTAATTATGTTGCAAGTCACTGAGTGAGATGCAACACAACAGAAAAGTGAAGTATATTAGACAGCCAGTGCTACCCCTTTAACGCGCGCAGTGTTCCCGCTCTGGGAACACCAAACTCTGACGTTTTGACTGTTGCCAGCCACGAAGAATAGATTTGATTTCTATAAAAATAGTTGCGGGTGACATAGCTCCACGAGAATCCTTTACTTTTTAGCACGTCATTTCCCGTAAAAAAAAAGGTCACGATTATTTTTAACAGCACTGGCATCTGCTGAAAAATGGAAGAATGCGAGGACAGCTGGATAGATTGCGCAATGCTGAAAAAAGGGGCAGCCGTTGCCATCGCTCGACTTAACTACCAGCAAGATGGAGGATGATCGAAACAACCGACGAACCTGTCGTCAAAATAAGGGGTCTCTAGATCTGTGGCGCGCGATGAACGTTTCGATCGTCCGCCATCTTGCTGGTAGTTAAGTCGAGCGATGGCAACGGCTGCCCTTTTTTTCAGAATTGGGAAAAGGTTGCGCCTCAAAGGGTTACTGTTCATTGTTCGGCAAAGCTCCCGTATAGTTATAATATAAATTCCAACTTACCTGGTACCTTGGCTGGTATTCCATGCTTGTAATTTTCATATCCCTAGCAGCGTCCTTGTTATTTATACACTTCGAATCTGCATAACGGATGAGCAGCACATGTGCGTCGGCAACTGACAGAGTTGGCAACCTATGTTGTAAAAACGGTGGTTCTTGTTGTTATAATAAGTAATTAAAAACACCTACATAAGACGTTTACATAAACTCAAAAATACATTATTTCAAAAGCAATTCCTCAGAGCTAATCCTTTTGACATTGTGTCCCTTCAAACACCAGAGAAAAAGCGATGTTAGTAAACACCCGAACCATAAATCGAGGTATCCTACTATATAGTCACGCTGATCCCTGACTCTCT
>JAWZYV010000901.1:0-19296 GCA_038373885.1 Cheiracanthium punctorium | reverse complement strand
TGTGTGTAACTGTATTTTATTTTGGAGGCATGTTTAAATTCAATTAAAGTTATTAAATCAAACCAACTAAATTAGAAACATTCAACGCCCTCGCCCTCCCACCCTCAGCGGGCAGCGGTAAAATTATCAAACGTTGGCCGGTTCGTGGCTATAAAATGGTTGGAGAGCACAGATTTAAGCTACCCATCACTATATCATAGTTGCCAACCGTTCCGATTTTATCTGAACATTTTCACCACTATTTTTGAATAATTTTATTTAAATTAAAAATATGGACTTGTTTTAAGCTGAAACTATCAAGGAAAAATTTGTGGTGGACAGGGATTGAAATTTGCAGTTGCCCGCTACAATCAAATTTTTAAATGGGCGATTAAAACCAGTGGTGGGAAAAACTACTTTTTTTTTTTGTAGCGCGCTACAACTACCGCTACTTTTCGAAAAATGTAGTTAACTACAACTACAACTACTTTTTGACAAATGTAGTTAGCTACACTACTTTTGAAATGTAGTCGCTACTTCGCTACTTTTTCGCTACTTTTAGGAGACAAATTTTGCTAACAGATTCAATTTGCATTACATTCATATTTAAGGATATTTATATCCTAATTAGAGAAAACTATCGATATCTAAAGCCTTGGTTTTCTACTCGCGTCCAGCGTGATTAATGACCTCAGCGGGTGTCTCTCGCGTCCAAAGAACGAAAGGTGGTTTCCTTGTAGCGTTGAGCGCCGCAGATTTGGTGGACGCACGGAAGACCCCGGGCACCTTTTCGCCTTTAATTAGAAAAAAACTATTGCTCTAATAAACAACTACCAGGCGAGTATTTGAGCAGGGGGAGGCGGGCCCCCTCCGAAAATGTAAAGCAATTATTAAAAAGGAGCTATTTTGAAACATTTCTTTTAACTTTAGAACAATAAAGTTTAAAATACCGAATCGTCCCCCTCCCCCCGAAATGGAAGCCTAGCCTATATATACGCTACTGGCAACTACTGCTAATTATTGAAGTATTGCTGAAACTAATTAAGTTTTAATACCTCTATGATAAAAATAAATTGGGAAAGTGAGCTCTGAAAGCATGAGAAAAATCATGAGAACTAAAAAAGTTTTTAAAAATATAATAAAATGGATGTCTGAACGGGAAAAAAAGGCCCGTTTTGAGACCCCTTTCATGTTGTACAAACATTCTAGTTTCTTGAGCACAAATCAAAATTAATGAGTATAAAGGCCTTTTTTCATGACTTACCAAATTAGTGATTTATGACGAATGACCCGTGTGAACCATGTAACATTGTATAATTGTTTTAATTGAAAACATCACATATGATATGCATATTATAAAATAATGAAAACAATTACTAATTAAATTCATGATATATCTATTTAAAACATTGCATTAAAAAAATCCTCTATATATGTTAAAGAAATTTTAAAAGTTATTATCATCAACACAACTTTTTCTTTGTGTTAGGTATAAAAGAATTTTATAGAATTATATTGTTATTTTAAGGCTAAGAGAGAGATAAGTCTAAGGATTTTACAAACTATTAATTATTAATAGAAATTCTCATATTTTCGTATTAAATTCTGAAAATTATTACACAAAAAACCTAATAATTTAAATATAATAGACACTTTAAAATTTTAACGAAAGAAAGCAGAATTTCAACATATTCATGGAAGACTGCCATGCCTCTAGTATAAAATAAAAACCACATAAATTTATTCAAAAACATGTTTATTAAATTTTAACAAGAGCTGGATCTCAAAATTGTTATCCGCCAAACATGATCGTCGAGGAGAAAATACGTCCGATGCAATCGGAAACAATCTTTGTACAGATGCACTGGACGGCACGCCAGCGTTAGGTTTTTTGAAGGCTTCTTTCATATACGTGTACGCCGAAAGCGAAGATACGGGTTTGATTGGCTCTGACAAGAACCTTGTAAGTTCTTCCTCGTAACTATTTCGAGTGCATGCGAAAGAGAAATTAAAAAAACCAGAAAAGTCATCATCCATGGGCCTCATCATCCAGTCATGATCCTCGATACTGATATCTGAAGTTGTCGGAAACATATTCTGGAGGTATTCCTCCATCCATTTTTTTGGCTTCGGTCTTCCTCTCCTCCTCAATCCAGAATAGTTTGAATCTGGGATGGAAACAAGCTGAGAGAACAGTTTCTCTGTCCCACAGCAAATGACTAAATCTCGTTTCCACCTGACAACTGAAGATTTTGCGCCCCCTCCTATTTTTTAAAAATGCAACTAGGTAGCTTTCATATACCATTTAGCGCCCCTTGGCCGATGCTGCGCCCGGGTACAGTTGACCTTCCTTGCTCCCCCGTAGCCATGGACGGCCCGACACGGTAAGCAAGGCATCGGAGCGCCATATTCGAACTAAAAAACTAAGGAAAACTTAATCTGGAGCATAACACGGGGCTTCTTTACGTTTGCAGGGAGGCTCCACGTACCCTAGATCAGCTCTTGCACCTAGCTACGCCACACATTTAGCTATAAAAGCTTTCAGGGGTTAAAATGAGGCTTTCAACTTCAATAATATACGGACTGTCAAATATGCATGGTGCTCTGAAACTCATTGGCAAAAAGTTAAAGAGTGGTAAAGGTAAATAAGACGGTTATGAATCACGTAACAATGTAGGGTTTGATAAGTCGTCCTCGAGTACCTGTTAATAATTTATTTTTTCACAGAAAGTTCACTAAAATTCACTATTAACATGATTGATTACTACTGTACATTGACTAAAAGATTTATTATTAAACAATTATTAACAGGTAAATGAAACCATTTCCGACATCTACAGTGCTATATTATTCTGAACAGCCTTGGTAGAGATGGCGCCCGGTGCGGTCGCACCGTTCGCTCTACCTTAGGACCGGATCTGAAAACTGTCACTACAAACGAAGAACACTGTAACCGAGGTCAGCAATATTTTTAGCCCCTGAAATAATATCTTGGATGCATATGCTTATACCTTTTGTCCCTTTTCAACAAACTCAAAAAAGATAAGGTTATCAACTCGCAAAAAAAAAAAAAAAAAAAAAAAAGTGTACAATTTCTAGATATTTACTTTCTTTTTTTTCAGTTTCAGGTTCCACGAAAAATGTACTAATCAGTTTTTACACTTCTTTGAGACAAAAAACATTCCTAGTTGTAGAACATAATCACGTGATTAATTAATGTTTGAAAAGCTACAATACTGCAGAACTGTCATTACTCTTGTGAAAGTTGAACACACCACCAGGACACAAGGATAATAAAGAGTGCCCAAACTCAAAAAAGTGCACTATAACGTCAAAAAATGACCAAACCTTAATATAAATAAACTTAGTAAAACTAAGCATAAATAAAATTGTTGTTCAATGCATCGATCATAAGGAGGAGGCAAAGAGAAAATTAAAAATGTCGGTGATTCTTCCAGAAGCGGTCTCGATGCTTTCAAGAAAATTCCTGTGAGAAAACCGTAAGTTTTTCTCACGCTTCGTAGTTTTCCGTAGATGGTGAGTGAGAGGATGTGGGGGGGGGGGGTCGCTAATTGCGAGGACTGACTATATATCATGTCAGATTTGAAAGGATATCGCCTAAAAGGATGTTCACGGAATACTGGACACTGAATGATTGGCAATCATCCTGGCAAGTGGACACTACACTGTATTTATGGGTGCAATAAAAAAAAAGATCAAAGAAAATTAATGATGTTACAAAAGCATACAATTTACAGATATGTAAAATTCCTTTTCGAAAGCAAAAAATACTCATTTTTATGTTGATTTATGTTGCAAACACGCAATAGCAGTCAAAAATATGCAGACCCTGATCAGACATAGAAGGGGCCCCGGGGCAAAAAAAAAAGGTTGTTTTGGGCCCCTATACTATTACAGACATTTTAACTTATTTGTGATTGTTTTCTATTTTCCCAGCATAAAAATGAAACATTTCAAAATAATTCTAAAATTAAATTAAAAATTACCCATGTATTTATACTCATTTAGAACAAGACTATGCATTTAAAATTGATTTTAATATTTTTTTAATCCATTTGTATTATTAGCGTATGTGTGCGCTGAGTTCCACCTGCCAGAAAATTTTCTTTTCTTCATCATAATATTTAAAAAAATGCTAACTAATGGATATTTTGTGATAAGTACATATGGCCATAAATTTTCAATAACGCCTTTAATTTCTATTTTATTGATCTAGTCTTAGAAACCATTATCATTGTGTTAGAAAGAAGAACAGAAAATAAGTCTCGAAGCCTTTTTATTATTACACAATTATGATATAGATAAAGGAAATTTAGCTTAATAAAAATTATTATTGCAGCATATATAAATTTAATATACAATAAATGGAGAGATTTGCGAGGCCTTTATTTTTCAGGGGCTCACGGGCCCACACGCCCGTGTGATAATGAGACTCTCGAGGCCCCATCAAAATAACCTCTGTTCAACTTCGGACCTCTCTTTCCTTCCTTTTTTGTCCTCTTTATGGCAGATTGGTGATTCTACAAATAATACTGAGAACGATAAAAAGGAAAAAGATGCACAATGTCAGGCTTCCGCTTCAGGCAAAGCAAACCCCCTCCCCCCCCCTCGTGTGCGTGTGTCCCCTGCATGAGGGGGGGGGAGAGATTGGGTGTCTTTCAAGCATCAGTTTCAGTGCTTGGAGTCAGAAGAGAGAGAAATTGCACCACGGGATCAATCGCCGGAAATGATGACACGGCAAAAGTAGCTTCCAAAATTCGCTACAAACTACTGTTTTTTTGTAGCGCGCTACACGCTACACTACTTTTTTAAAAAAGTAGCGCGCTACACTACAAACTACAAAAAAAAGTAGCGGCTACTGTAGTTTCGCTACAAGTAGCGCGCTACTCCCCAGCCCTGATTAAAACCACTCCTTTCTAGAAATACAGCTTGTCATTTCTGGAAGAATGCTACGGTATAGGTGGAGTCATTTACGTTATCTATCTATCTCAAAGATACGAAAGATTTTGATTAATAGTTTTGTTAACAAATACTGGTGTTGTAATTTAAAATTCACAAAATCTTTGTGTAATAACACACACACATAATAGCACATTTCAAATGAAAAACCAAATCTGCAGAATTTAGAACTAATGATAAAGGTGCATGAAAACCTTAAAATGATTATTTCTTTTTTGAATAAAATATATTGGAAATGTTAATGTCCATATTTTTATGGTATAAAGTAATCTGATGTATCTAATCAGCTGTTAATTTATAATGAGTTTTAGCTAAATTTAATAGCTTTGTTTTCTTATTTAAAATTTATAAAGACTTAAAAACAAAGTTCTGCAACTAAATCTTTTAACCTTTTTAAATGGAGAAATTATTTTATGTATATATATTTCATTTAAAAAAAAAGGTGGATAGGGCTTGACTTGAAAACAAACTATTTTTAAAATGCAGTCATAATTTTTTTTTAGATTTTTTTTAAACGATCTAGAGGAGGAAAACATTTGAAACATCCATAAATAGTATTTATCAACAATGTGCGTTATTATACAGTTTTTATCAATTTTACATTTTAACACCAATATTTGTTAAGAGTCCTTGTAATAAAATATATTAATTTTAAATCGTCCTCATCTCGGGATAAGCAGGCAGTGTAATTAACGCCAGTTATCGTTCACCTCTCTCATTGCATTATTCTGAAGACGGCAGGCAGTGTTTCTAGACGGCGGTGTTGGGTGGGGGTCAGTTGCCCTCGGGCAACCAAGAAAAAACAACTATTCTCATTGGAAAAAACACTCAAAATACTGGTGTTAAACGATAAAGTAAATATAAAAACTTTGTAAAAAACACACATAAGATGTTATAGGTAAGTAGATATGTACGTTTCAACCAAAAATTGTTTTGGTCTTCCTCAGTCAAAGCCCTTCGTCGCAAGGAGCACAGGGAAATGAAAAGAGATAGGGAACTCTTTTCAGTTCCCTGTGCTCCTTGTGACGAAGGGTTTTGACTGAGGAAGACCAAAACAATTTTTGGTCGAAACTTACATATCTACTTACCTATAACATCTTATGTGTGTTTTTTACAAAGTTTTTTATTTACTTAACTATTCTCATTTTTATTTCTTAGCTTGAAAAGCAGTTTCCTACTCTAATTTTGATTCTGAACTTCTATTTCCATTTCCGAATAGTAATGGCAATTTTATGAATAAACGTTTGTCAACTTATTTTCACTGTAACGGCCGCGTGTTCTTAAAAAAATTTTGTGTAGCCTGGTACAAACGCAGGTCACGTCCGTCGACCTAACCGTTCGGAGTTTTCCGTCGTTTCCTCCGAAATGCTTGTTAGGGTCCCTTAGAAAGACCCCCACGGAGAGCACTCCACACCTCGGCCTGCTGTGCCAGCGGTTTAGTTTGTATTTTCGTGTTTATAAAAAAAAATAAAGGTAGCCTTGGGGCCGGGTCCTGTGGGCTGGGGCCCGATGGGGGTTCCTGCTGGTTTTTCTGTTTGGTGGTGCTGTACTGGAGAGGGTTGGCTTGCTTCCCTGGAGGGATCTTTCGCTGTAAACCCTTTTGGGTTAGCCCCTCCGGTGACTTACACTTACACTTACACCTCGGCCTACAACCCACATGTAACTAATTGGCCGTAATCCCACAACAACAGAAAATCATACTAAAGACTAGTTTTCATATTCTTAAGAAATCTTTTAACGTCAATTTGTGTGTGTTTGTACGCGTACGCCCATTTTCATTATGTTCTTTTTGAAAAAAAAATTCCACGCCGCGGCGCGCAGCCGCCGCCGGGTTTCTGAGGTCGTCACGCCGCCGCCGCGAATTTCCGTGCGGCGCAGACCTCTACCTGTGCACTCGATTGGGACCAAAAGAGGAGGTGCACAACTACATGTTAAAACAATCCTAAATATAAAGTTTCAACATTCTACGACGAATAGTTTTGAGATATGCGAGTTACATATATACGTATAGACGGCATGGAAAAATTGATCAAAATAGACTCGCAGCCGGTCAAAATGCGTTGCACACGCCTTTATATGAGCCTGCGTGCTAACGTACGATGAGAAGCGTCGAAAAAATTCTTAAAAGTAAAATTAGATATAGTCAAAGTCGGTTTTTTCGTGAAAATTTGGCCCCCAAATTAGTTCGGGATCACATTACTTCCTTATACTGCGTACAAGAAAGCAAAAAATTCAGAAAATTTTTGAAGAATTGTAAGAAACTGATTTTTTTAAACATTGATAAAATCTGAAAAATCTTAGTGTGCTGGGAGACTGAGAGCTCGAATAAGACAACTGTGGGCCCCGGGCAGAAGAAAAAAATTGGCGCCCCGCGCAATAACTCCTCTCTTAATATATATATATGATTATTTATTCTGAAAAGTTTTAAATATTTTCCTCCATCCAAACACATAGTTTGTTTTAAGTAATCTGAAATAAATGATTATAGTGACAGGATGCTAATGAACACACAGTGAAACATTATATCGAAATGCTATATCACAGTTCCCACTATGAACGGAATACAACCACTTTTTGTAAGCAGTAATTTTTAAAAATATTTTTTAAGTAACAACTAATTCACACAAATAATTAAAAATGTTGTTACTTTTTTAATATTAAAATTACTGTTTAGAAAATGTGGTTGGTTAGTTTCTTACATGTTAGTATGCTATACAGAATATAGATTTCAAATAATTGAAAAGAAGTTTAAATTAATTTATAAAGAGAAATGTAAATTTGAATTATTTTCATTTTTTTCATGTTTTATTATTAAAAAATCTTTTGAAATAATAACTTTTGGAATATTTTTATCCTTTGTAATTTCATTTTAAAATTATAAAAATGTAAAATGTAAGGCCCCCTAAAATCTGTGGAGCCTGGGCAGTTGCCCCGTTTGTCCTGCCGGTAATATGGCACTGGAGAGACTGCTAGGTATGGCTCAGCCCCGTAGTCTTCCCCCCTGGTTACAACACTGATTGTATGTAAGCTTGTGTGATTCCTTAAAACAAACATCTACGACTTGTTTGAATTTTAAGGATTTACATCTCCCCTCGTTTTTCTTTTGAAATGCCCCCCCCCCCGCGAATCTAGATTGTTAAATTTTGTTTAATATTTAACTTGTTTTTACATCAATACACTTATTTTCTGAAAGATAGTGAGAATGCCTAAAATATTCCACTGATAGGCTATCGCTCAAACCAGATACTCATAATAATAGAATGCTTAAATTATGTTTAAATTTAATGCCGAAAATTATTAAGATTAATTTTAGGGTAATTTTGAATTAACAAAGAAATAAATTGCATTTCTATGTTCTTTTTATCTGAAAAGACATAAAGTGCATTTTGTATAAACATTGATTAATTATTACTCAAAAATAATCTCATTATTGTTCTTTAAAGATAAATATTACGTACTGCATCAACAATATTTGAAATGTCCGCAGTTCCGAAATAATGGGTGAGCGAAAAGGAAACATTTGGCATATTTTTCTATAATACACATACACGTTAGACCGAGGGTGATTTGTAATCGGATTTTTACTTCGAGCCACACCCCCTCCTCCTACGTTAACATTAGGAAGCTAAAATGCTTCCTATTGTTGAAGATACTACTTTCTAAAAGGTCTAATCGGACTTTTCTTGAATTTTAGGGGGCAATTGACCTCTCTTGCCAAGCCCTACTAGAGGGGAGAGCAGACGGGGCGCCGCCCCCGGGCCCGTGTTCAGCTAAAGTGCGTCCGTGAATTTTTCAGAATGTGTTACGAATTTCATTTATAGATCCGTAATTAAAATCTTTTTTCAAAGTAGACTACATTTTGAATACATAATTCTAGAACGATTTAGATGGCAGAAATGTTAATTCTACCATTTAAATATTAGTATTTTTTCAACCTTCGAACATGAATTAAAATTACCATTACATATAAGAAAAACTTCCCTCCCATTCTCTTTCCTTTTTGCCTTTTATATTAAAATCATTAAAAACTGAAAAAAAAAAAAAATTCCGGGGGTGGGGGAGGGGCCAGGAAGATTTTCGCTCCGCCTTTAAAATTTCTCTCGGAGGCCCTGCCTCTTGCCCTTACCTATGATTGCTGCTATAGAGCATTTCGACGTGACGTATCTCTGACGTCAGCTGAGTGACAGCTTCGCGCATCGTTCTGCGCATGCTATTCCTTTACCTAAATGTATTATTTAGCAATCTCAGTAATCCGTATAAACTACGTGTAATCTGAGGAGGTTCATTGGGTTTTCGGATTACGAACGCAGCCCCACTGTGAAGAATGTAAACAAACTGCAGAATAGCAAGCAACAGGCGTTTCAGTTTAGAGGTTTAGACAGCAATCCACGACTGTGCACGAAAGAATGTACATTATTTATTTAGAAATATGGAAGAAATTTTAAAGCTGTCAGCAACTAATTAAACTCTAATTGCAAAATTAGATATTGTTTCTTGTTTAGGATTGTGATATTTTTTCATGATTTTTAAATCTATGGATAATTTGTCTCCAATGTAATTTGAAGCTATGACTATGACTAGATAGGTTTATCCTTAGATTGACATGAATTTAAGTGCATGCTTTCTATGGATAACACTTTCTGGTGTGGTTTCTGTTATTAAATGTGCATATAAAATGCATTAGAATAAATCAATAAAAAACATGAAAGAATTGGTTTGTTAATAATTTTTTAAAAACATATTTTGATTAAAAAAGTCAATTTATACATTGTTTACAGAACTAGTTTTGTACCAGTGGTTGGTTTATTAAAAAATAATAATAAATAAATAAAACAGGAAGTTTCTTACGTTGAAACTGGCATGTGATGTGTTAATGTATGATTACTTATCGTTGCTTATGCTAAAAAAAAAAAAAAAAAAAAAAAAACTATAGAATCTACTTTTTTTAAATCACTGAACTTGGCTACCAGCCTTTTTATTCTTTTGCAGTATTCTAAATTAGGTATGGAGTGGAACTTTATAGAAAAAATACATTTATTCAAGATATTTAACTGACACCCTCTTTTATTTCACCTTCTTATCTCAATTCTTTCTGTTGTTTCTTTGACTTCGTGAAATCAAGGTTATACTGTTGTTGTTCTCGTGTCCATGGACAGATGATTAAATGGTTAAACTGTACTTCGTTAAAATAAATCCTCATTCTTTTACCTAAAACTATTTCCACTCTGTTCTGCATGGAGCTGATATTAGGATTAGAAATTATTCTGAAGATTTTTAGATTTTTTGGTACTTACGTATTATCCCGGTGGTCATTTTCAACAAAGTATTTTTTCATCAAATGTGCTGGAAACTGTTGCTAATCGTATTCGAAACCATTAATAATTTCATGTGATCGGCATTTATCTTGGCGAGAAATCGCTTGTCTTGTTTGAGTGCCGGGATAATACGCCAGTAGCAATTTTTCTATGAATACTATTCTTATCTGCTGTTTAGATTCAAGATCTAAATCATTTTATACAGCCAAATATTGTCAAATATGATGCTTTTTTTTTCTTTCAATTTTTTTGGTAAATAACTTCTAAAGTAATTTAAATTGGCTGACTGACATCTCATTTTTTTAATATCTATCGCTTGCATGTAGTCTGGTTCCTGTGTAAATTATGTGAAAACATATTTTCAAGTAACACTGTAATTTACGATGCTGAAAAAAAATTCTCTTACATACAATCATCATGGAAGAATATAACTGTAAAAATCTATATACTACTCCTTTTATTATGATTTTTTTTTTTTAATCAAATCATTGAACTAATAAATCTGATATGGACACCACATGACTTCCTTGTACCTCTATTAAACCAGAAATATTTTCGGGGCACTTCATCTAAACTTATTTCATTTGAAAGAGACAAACTACTGCAATTCTAAAGTTTACCGCCAAGCTGAGTTCAATTTTAAAGATTTGTTTCACTTAATTGGGCAATATTTTGACAAAAGCCAGTAAGCTTGCGATAGCGAGATTTCAATCACAGCTGAAACAGTTATTCATCACAGATTTTTAATGAAATGAAGGTATCTATAGACCCTTAATATATTTTAAGTCTTTTGGGTGACCCTGTAAATAAATTACTCAGTCCACAGCAATCAAAAGCGCAGTTAGATGTTACAATAGTTCTAAATACAAAATGTCAACATTCTACGGTTAAAAGCTTTAGAGTCATGCAAAATGCATAATTATTTTTGGTGTTAAGTTAGCGATATTTTGGCAAAACTCAACACGGTGGATGACAAATAGCGAGATTCTGTGCATGGACCAAACAATGAACGACTAGAGACATAATATATTGAAGACAGTGGCGTAGCCAGGGGTTGGGGGGAATAAGGGATCACAACACACACACACACACCCTGAAATTTTTGCAATACAAAATGTATATTCTTCACTCCCTCACCACACACATGTATACATATATGTGAGTTACAATAGTAACCCCTCCCATGAAAAATTTCTGGCTACGCCAGAGCCCAGTTTACCCATTTAAGGGCCCGGGGCTGTGATAAGCGGAGCCCCCCCCCCATTTTTGTTCTTCGAAGAGATAGAACTCTCTCTAATTTGAAGTTAGCTTTCTCGGTTTCGCAATTTGATATTGGTAGAGTTAAATAAATACGTAATGGATTAAACATATAAATGTCATTTAACTCGTTTTTAAACATGTGATCATAAATATGAATCGGTGATTTTTTTTTAAGCTACAGCTTAACAAATATTGTGAAAATTGAATGACTTGGATTTTGTGGCTTCAAAATCTACTTCTCCTCCATAAACTTCAAAAAAATTATCAACTGATTCTTCATTTATTTGTTCGAGACCTAATTTAGTAATGAAATTGAAAATTCTGCATACTGAGTTATAAGCATCAATTTGTTTTATCATTTCTGAATTTAATCTATCGGCTATCACAAATAAAAGTTTCAACTTTAAATTTTTCAAATCCTTGAAGAGTTACATGGCTAGTTTTTTTGGATTTAACAGTACCATCGGTACATTTTTTTTCTTCTCAGTCTTTTCCCCTGATCCTTAGGTGAAGTTTACATATAGAGATAGCAATTGACGGGTTGATTTCTTTGCATACTCCTGACATTTGGACGCCTAAACTAACTCTTCACTAATAACATTAGGCGTCTCTGTTGCACATTGTCTGTCAATACAATGGAATGTAAAAGAAGATTGATAACTGTTTGAAGCTGGTGTTCATTTACTCCAGTTTCTAGCATGTCTAGTTGTTCATGAGAATCTATGTCTTTGTGTATAGTCTGTTTATTCAGGCAAAAATTTTGTCTCAATAGATTTTGAGTTTATCCATGAGAATACGTTTAACAAAGATACTCAATATCTTCAATCGCACAAAGCCATCGTTTGATTGTAAAATTTACAATCACGATGCACTAACTTTATTTTTATTTTCCATTAAAATAATTAACCCAATCCATTTTTAGGTTCACATATTTTTTTTCTATTTACTGGGTTTTCTTAGCCCTATCTAGGGCCCCCTTGTTCACTGGGCCCGGGGCTGCAGCCCCCTCAGCCCCCCCCCTTAACTGGGCTACGCCACTATTTGAAGATGTCTATAGACATTAATGTATTGGAATTCTGGTAGTTGCATATTATCCTCGTGCCAAATAATTTTTTCGGAAAATGTGCTGGCAAACTGTAGCCAATTGTATTCGGAACCATCATGATTTCATGCAACCTGGATTTATCAAAGTGAAAAATCGCTTGTCTTGGCAGACTGCAAGGATATATGCACGTACCAAAATTCTTTAGGGTGGTCCTGTAAATAAACTCTCCAGTAGATTGGAATAAAAAATCTAGGTGTACAACTAGATGTTACAACAATCTTATATATAAAATCTCAGCAATCTACGACTAATAGTTTTTGAGATATGCAAATTAAATATATACATATATACACCAAAAGTTGCCAAGTTTGGTGAACTTTTAATGCAGCTTTTGAGGGAGGTGGCTGAACGTCACCGGACCATTATCCAACCATATGGTAAGATGTTATTCTGCTTGAAATGAAAATGTTTCTAAAACTGCCATGGGCTATAATTTGTTGGAATTTTTCTGAGTGCTCCTGTAGAACTGCAAATGATAAAGATACCATTTTTGATGGCAAGACTCATTTTGTAATCCTTAACAACATATATCAGATTCATTTGAAATAACTTAATATCTCTAAATTACACTTTAATAAATTTCTGCCCATAAAGCATAATGTATGGATGTAGATGTTACAACAATCCTAAATATAAAATTTCAACATTGTACGACTCATAGTTTTTAAGGATATGTGAATTACCTACATACACACGTACGTACAGGCGCCAGGAAACACTGATCAAAATGGTCTAGCTGTCAGTCAGAATGCTTGTACATGAATTTATATGAACATACATACAAGTGTACAATGAGATGTCAAGCAAAAACTCAGTAAATTTAGAGGTAGTCAAAATCTGGATACCGAATTCTTTTTGCGATCACATTATTTCTTTGTACGTCATACAAGGAAGTAAAAATATTAGTGTTTATAAATTGTATAGACACACACACACGTACAGTGCCCCTAGAAAGTGATAACATGCTTTAATTCTTTATCTATTAAAGATAATTAGGCAGTGTGAATTGAATAAATGTTTAAAATAAGGTTTAAAAAAAAAAGACTATGTTAAGAGAAAATTCCTCTTGTTAATTTTCACAGAGTTACACTTTTTAAAATTTCTTAGAACTACCTTACAAAAAAATTCCTAGAAAATAAAATGTACCCCATGCACAAATAAGGTGATGTACAAAATTTCAGCCTCTCATCATATAACGTCTTAAGGGATATCTATAAACAAAGGTGACTGGGGTCTATACTTGAATTTGAATGTAAAATATTCTTTCATAATATCTGTATGACCCTTAAAATGTGATTGTGATTTTTTTCCTTTCAAGAGCTACTGAAAATTAGTTTAAGTCAGTACTCATTATCTTCATACCTTTGACACTTTTCAGGATATAATTCTCAAATTTTGTACATCACCTCATCAGAATATGGCACACATTTTACCAATTGGGGATATTTTTGTATGCGGGTTATATACAAAAAGTGTAACTTTTTGGAAACTAATGAAAGAAATTTTTCAATGAGAAAACATGTAATTGCTCCAGGGCTAGCGGCAATTTCTAGCAAAAAAAGGTGCCGGAGCCTTAATATTCTTATGTTAATACTCAGTAGGGAACTCCAAACCCCTGCAATATGGGGTTGGTAGCACATTTAATTAAAATAACGATAATTTAAAGATTTTCCCATATAATAATTATTTCACAGAACAGTGATATAAAATTAAATAGTCGGAAATTAGCAGGAAGAAATATAAACATTATACAGAAAACACCCAAATTCTGGTGGTCTCAGGACTCTCAAATCTGGTCGAGATGAAGCGAATATGATTTGTCGTGTCTGCTAAAATCAGTTTGTGCTTGAAAAGGGGAAAATTTATGAATTAATGTATACTAGTGTTGGGCTTCGGAGCAAAGTATTCATGAGCTTTGCTGGTTTTTGCCCAATATGTAAAAATTCACCCAGAAAAAAGAAATACAGGGACAGAATTCCAGCTTTTGATTTCTGTTCTCATTCTAACTTGAAACAAAATTCAAAAATGTAATTGTAGAATTGTTTAGTACAGTTTTATGAGCTAACATTGCGAAACAAGTTTTCCATCTTATAATAAAAAGGCAGAAGCTTTATGGAATTATAAATTTACATTTTGCACTCATGTTTACTGTCAATTTAAATAATTATGCAACTAAGTAAAGATTACATTAATTGGTCTACGTCTTTAATTTAGTTGATTTATTGGATTATTTTTTTAATTCATATTCATACGTATTAGATTAATTACATGTACAAATATGTTATGCGATGCATATGTTACACTTTTTTTATTAATGGGATAACTGGTCTTATTTTACAGGCATTTACATATTTAAAAGAACACTATGATAAATAATAACAAGCAGTACATTTATTTTTTATAAAAGAAAAAAGAATCTGAATATATCGTAATAGGAATTTAAATAAACACTTCTTTAATATAAATATTCATGGAATTTGATGTTTTCTAGGACATACGGAATATCCGATGAATTATAATTCAAAAACAAAACTTTATTCTTGCATAAATCTCACAATGTAAGAAAATTTCGCATGCACAACAGTGATATTTGTAAACAAACAGTAATCCGAATAACCTGCCGAATCTTAAAACAAACGTTGTGTTCATTCCCGTACATAATGTTGTCTTTCCGAACGCAGTACCAGCGGAAAAAGTCGCTTGAAATATCATTAAAATATTATATGTTAAGCTTTTTAAAATATTAAACGCCACCTGGGACACAAAAGTCGAAGGTCTGATTAACAAATTCCATCCATTACAATCATCCAAAAAATTAAATTTAATACTTTTTTTGAATGTTGAAAATCGGGTTTTTCCCATTGAAATACATTACGAGAACCCCAAGCTGTCACGCAAGACGGCGACCGATCGCAGAGAGGAGGGGTCCGTCGAAATGCTCTATGTTCTTCCCATTAAAAAAGCAGCGGACGCCTGGTCTAGTTCTCATTCTTTCATCAAAGATTCCCACCAACTAGAAAGAACGACTCACATGCTAAAAATTCAGCGAGAAGCTTAAGGACTTCTCAACTTTGGCCAATAAAAATTGTTTGTTTTGGTTGGAAAACGGAAGCACGCCAAGAAGGCTCGTGAAAACAGTAGCAATTAGATCTTAATTATATCTGAATTCGTACCCCAGTCATATGCCTTTATTTGTTTATTTTATAAAGCGATGAAATTCTGTTTCCCGTAGTCAGTTTAAAAGTTGCAGTATAATAGCATGTTCTTTTTACTAAGCACTCCTATGAAGCTAACATCTCATTAATTAGTAACTTCAGAAAAACGACGTGAAAGCCTGTCTTTTCGAAACTGTGAGTACAGTGTTTTTTTTTATGATTTATTTAATGCTTACTGTTATGAAGGTCGGTTTTAAGCAAAAATGTGTGTGTTTTGGGGGGGGGTGTAAAGTCAAAATTTACCGGCAATATAGCATGAAAGGGGCATGAAGTTCAATGCTACACTCTTCAGTATTCATAAATTGTCATTCACTTGTCGTGAATGTCAATAAGGGAGAAAGTAAGTAAATTGTCTTTTGTTTTCTTATTTCAGCGCTAAAATATCATTGCAGAGGAATAGGAATGAAAACAGTCGCACAAGACAAGAGAAAAGCATCCTTCAATAGAGCTGCACAGAATGATAATTATTGCTGGACAGAATATCATCAAATCAAAAGACCAATAACATTATAATGTATGGAAATTTCTCAGGGCCTCAAGGTCAAAATATTACTGTTATAAACAGGGTTGTATGATTTGCTGCCCATAGTAACTCCCCATTTCCCCCACCGGGCCGGGTTTTTGGGTAAAATGGATTTTTTTAATATAAAACTTTGCATCATTTTAAAAGTAATATCAGAATAATAATTTAATTTATTGTAGAAGCATTTAATTTCTTTAAAAATTTTTAAGTTCTATTTCAATTCAAGATTATTTTTATCACTAATGAAACTATAAATCCTAATTGGATTCTGTTTCTTTTACGAAAAATAAAAATCTTTGTCTGCTACCAGTCGTAATACTGTTTAAAAGTTACTTTTAGTAGTTTTTGATAGTTGAAATGTGTCATAAAATTTTCTATGGCTAAACAAACAGTATTCTATAAAATGGTAGTAGTTTAAAGAATATACAATCGTAAAGGATATAGAGCTATACAAATGCATCAGTTAATTTGCAAACATAATATCCAATATATTTCTTTTTTAGAGCATTTGGCAATAAAACATCCATTCAACTATATGATAGTAATTTCTTGGCTGTATAATAAAAGCAGGTTTGGTTGCACTGTATTGCACTAACTGTTGAAATCAGATATCACTGGATTAATAAATTAATACCACAAAATAAAGAAGTCTATACATTATGGAATGAAAGAAATTATAACTAATTACAACTTAACTCTGTGTTATTCATTAACTTTTTAAATATTAAAAAGAAATGTGCAGGTAGGTTTTTGGCATCCATTTTTAACAATTTCCAACAAGGTTGAAAAGTGTTTATGATTTTGATCTGTCCGTCCGTGCTCTAACTCTCGTAAATATGCATTGATTTCAACGAAATTTACATTTGTTATTCTTGCCTACTGTACGATGTACCCTATTGAAAATGGTCTATGTAGCGTTTATAGTTTTTCTACAGGAGCACTCAAAATATACCCAATACATTACGCTCTATGGGAAGTTATTCTATAAAGCATATAATCTTTACTACATAGTTATGCTGTGATCCCTGACTTCAAGATAAAACTTTTTCCGCCATTACTTCAAGATCTGTCATACACTGTCAAGATTACAAAGTTAACACAGAAAGCCTAATAACATCTACACAGCTTATATGATCCGCTTGAAATTTTTCATAATTATATATAAAAATATAGAAAACAATCTGCGCTACTTTAAAAATCTGAAAATCCACCCGTTCCCTCATTTTTAAGTGATTTTTTGCTATTTTCAGCACCATTTCATTTCCGAGAGTAAAAAAGTTAATCATTTGCATGACAAAATTAGCTGTTGCAAGTGATTATTACTTCATATTGACGTCACACTTAACAAGCTTTTTCAGATTTATAAGTTTATTTATTTATTTAATAAAATGATTTCCTTGTGGATGTTTACTGTGAAATGAAATTGTTTGAATGCGGAAAGTTTTCGCACATTCCCAGAAGAGCATGAAATTCGATTTTAGTACATAAAATAAAAATTGAATATGAAGTTATTTATTTTAGGTGGACGAAGATTAAATATATTAAGTGTGGGCACGATTTTGTCAAACGTTTTTTTCTAGAGCCTGTGGGAATTACGAAATGGTACGAAAGAAATGCTTTGAAAATTAAACCGAGATCGGCGCTATTTTCATTATTTGGTAGTAAATCGAAAAATATCTAATGTGATAATATTAAGCTATGACGATTTCATTGGGAATTTTCAAAATTCGTTACTCGCGCTGTAATGAACCGATTTAGTGTATTGTGTTTCGTTAAGGAATGGCTAAGGGCTATCTGCGTAGGAGGGGGGCTGCGTAAGTCGAATTTCTCCAAATCCGTTAATGTGTAAGTACCCAAAACGGGTTAATGGATTTACATGGAATAAAATTGTAAATTTTGATTTTTTAGTGCTTGGGAAATGAATTTTAGACTGGTAACCCTTAAAAGAATAAATTTCTCGCTCTCCGTGTTTGTCCAATACTGTTATGTTATATAAAATTAATATTTATATTTTTAACTAGTTTGAATGATTTCAGTTTGTCCGTTCTGTTGTCCACCCATCCACAGGGTTCGTGATTTTTTTGATTAAAAAAAAAAAAAAATCTAATTTTTTAAAAATTTAAATCGGATTTTTTAACCCTCTTGTCACCGAAATATGAAAAATCTGAGAAAAAAAAATCTGTCTGGCATTTAATGCATCTGAAATACTATTATAAATCATGCAAAAATATTTTTTTCTAATGTCGATTAATATTAGATTTTTCTAATATTAATTTCTGCATTTTCGAAGCATTTTGTTATGCTAAAATTAATTTAAAAGGATGCACATATTAGGTAAAGGTTGAGGAATAAGAAAAAAAACTATACTTACCTTAAAAAGGTAAAAAAGCAGCGTAAATATTTTCTTATTTTTTCTCCTGAAACAATGAAGTGAAAACTGTAAAAATTGATCTAAATTGACTAGAACTGCAATCTAGGCAGGATTTATGCATCTCGTTAAGAGCCTCATATACTTTCTACATGAATTAATGATATTGATATCACTGAAAAAAAAAAATACTAAATTCAACTGTTTTCTCTCTAAATATTGCTATTTGAAGTAGGAGCCTCATATGAGGTTCAGGGTGACGAGAGGGTTAAAGATGTTTTAAAAATTCCTTATATGAATTTATTTTGCATATTATAAAAGTAGTATGACAGTTTAAACAATATACACTGCTGGCCATCGTAAATGCAACACCCTGAAGGAAGCATGCAAATAATATGAAATTTACAACATGCATTAGCTGAGGTGAGATATGCAAATGATTAGAATTTCAGCGCAGACGCACATCAAGCGCGCCTGTGGCGCCACCTCAAAGCGCTATTTAAGGCTTGGAGATTTCGACGGTTTCAAGTACAGCAATTGTGTTTTTCTTG
>JAWZYV010000900.1:0-20625 GCA_038373885.1 Cheiracanthium punctorium | reverse complement strand
ATTCTGCTCAGCCAACCACCGGTATTCATCGCAACTCATCGCTCACCGAAATTCGGTACTCGGCCACAGACACGGAATTCCATCTAAAAACGATGATTGGAATGTGTGCGGCAGACAATGATTGGTCCGGTACCCATAAAACGATGCTCGGGACGATATCCGACCTGCGTTATCGGCCCATATGCCTAAATTTGATCAAAATACGCTGAACTGAAAAGAAATATTGGCCCGCATAACGGCCGAGCGGCATTCAGCCGATGAAAATTGGCACATGCGTTCTGTTCATGCAACTGTCGAGGGATGGCAACATCCGAGTATCTACGGGCAGGTGCCAATGTTTGTTTTCATAAGAATAGGAGACGAAAAAAACTGAAGACGTTTATGTTGGTGGTAATTAGTCTATATTGGTACGTATAACTATCATTTGTAACAAATTTTTGGCATTTTTAATATAGTGTTAGTCTAATATAAGGAAAGAATAAGTTCAAATCTCTGTAATTATTTTTTTCTCTCTTGATATTGTTATATAACACTACTTTTTATTAGTATCTATTTTCTATCTTTACACGCCGTACAGTGTGTAATTATACTGTTCATACAGTTAATTGTTTTTTAGTTTTAAAATACACGTGTAAATTCTTCATTGAAACTAATAAAAAAATCATACTTCCGACCAAAACAAGCTTATTTGGTACTTATGTATTTTACAGTCAGTCAGCCAAAAAGAGCGATTTCGTGTGCGTCTGGAATACATCAGATACATTGTTACAATGTAGTGCATTGCAATCCTTTGGCGAAAAAAGTTGTTGGCGTGAATTATCGACGGTGAAATAAGTACCGATTATTTGCATCCGCTGACCATAAAAAAAAAAAAGCCAAACGATGCGATTACTCGCCAAGATCGTTTCCAAAGGCATAAAGCGCAGATTCTTAGGGTTATGGAAATGAGAAGCTGTACAGCATTGGTTTGATATTCAATCGACTTTTTTGTTTCGCTTTTATTAACTTCGAAACTCGCGTTGATGATTTTAGATTAGCTTAGAAATAGTATACGTAAATACAGTTTTTTTTCTTCTTTTTTAAAGCAGACCACTGTTTTTTTTTAAAGGAGAACACTGGTTAATGATGATTTCAGAACCTGTGGATACTATAAACCAGACTGATACCGGATGTCCCAAAAAGGTGGTAACGGGCTTTAATTCTTTATCTATTAGAGATAAGTGGGCAGTGTAAATTGAAAAAAATGTTCAAAATGAGGTCGGAAGCAAGACTCCGTTAAAAAAATTCCTCTCGTTAATTTTCAAAAAGTTACATTTTCTACATTTTTATATGAGCCCATACAAAAACATTTCCATACACTAATGAGGTGATTTACAAAATTTGAGAATTATATTTTTAAAAATTACATTTTAAGATAACCCCTCAACTTAGGCTGATCGCCCACCTTTAGCGTTGCCATCACAACACAAACAAACAAACTGACATGAAATAAGACTTCAGAGGGTTCAAAAGTTGGAAAAAGAAGGGATATGTAAAAAATCCGTCTTTGGGGTCATTCTCTGCACCCTGCATTCTGAATCATGGTAAATTATGCAAACGCAAAACATGAAAATTTTTATTGTTGCTTCGAAACCCCTCTGGCCAACTGCAGAGCGGGATCAGATCCTTTATATAAAACGAAAATGGCCTTAATTGGGCAGCTTCCTTTTTATTGATCCTCAGTGAGGGGAATACCGACTTATCCCGGTTCTCCCTCCTAAATTTTGAACCAATTTAGGGACCCAATCTCATCTGAACCCAATCAGATGAGAGCTGGATTGGTACCCCAAAGAGATATGGATTGAACATGAAAAACATTGAAGTCATAACGCATTTTTCGTGCATTAGTTCCCTATGCATTAGTTCCCTACAGCGTACACGGTTTACATCAGCCTCAGTCGAGAAAGGAGTTTACCCTTCTAGGCACTGGCCAAGCAGGTGCTGATCCCTTTCGGTGTTCCAGTGGGAACCGAGTTTAACCAACTGTTCTACTGCCGGACACATGAAAAATTTCTTTCACCTAATGTTTTGCTGTCTTTGCGAATGCATTTGGAAAAATCTTTCGAGATACCGATGTGTTGGGGAAAAAAGTAGGGTCTATTCAGAAAAAAAACGTTTTCTAGGGAGTTGAAGTAATAAAAAGGTTGTAAATCCCTGATATAGAAATTATGTAAAAGACTTACTCTTCATTTCCTATTGTTTGTGTAAATTAAGTTCTCAAATTTAATTTTTTTTTTATCCTAGAAGCTGCTCATAAAATAAGATGTTTGAAGATGCTGCTACAAAACGCTGCTACAAAGAAAATACTTCTTTTGTAAATTATGTGCATGATATATTTTGTGTAGAATAATTTCAATAAAAATTTTTGGAATTTACTTTATTTAAAAAATTGTTATAGCGATCTTATGTCTTATGGTCTATGCTTTTTAAAACCTATTTTTCAAAACTGTCAGCTAGTTCCATAGGTTCCAGTGGGCAAAAATCTTTTTAAATTGTAAGCTAATTCAAGAAAGTCGATTTCCCATCACAAAAAAAGTCCTGATGTGAACTACACAATTTTCTAGTATGGCTGTTAAACTTTACGCATTCTTGTCGCACTCTATTTAAATGTATTGGAAACTGAAATGCGATACTTCACTATCTCGTTAAGCGTAAGAGATATCACCAAGATGAGATTTCAGCATTAAAGACTTATTCCTGGCTGAAAAATTGGCATTTTTCTTTTCTCCGTCAGCTTGGCGTCTAACGGCGCGATTTTAAGCATGACCCAAATTGTGACCCTAGCCTGTGGATTGTAATCAAAAATGAAAGTGCAGAACAAAATGTTACGACAGTCTTATATACAAAATTTCAATATTCTATGGCTAATAGTTTTTATTTTTATTCGAGATACGCGTACTTGTTTTTAGTGACAAAATTTGTAATATTGCCCCTAAATTTACCAAGCTTGGGGACAGTTGGCAATATTTTGGGCATGAGCTAAACATAGTTCAAGGATTTTTAATGTGAAAGGTATGTCCATAGACTTTAATGCATCAAAAGTCTTTCATATAACTCTGTTAATAAACTACTCGGTCAATCGGAATCAAAAAGGGAAATGCACAACTATGTTTTAAACAGTCCTAAATTTGAAATTTCTTCGGCTATTTCTCTTTGAGTTAATCGAATTACACAAGCACATACGTACATAAATACATGCATCGGAGCATCTGCCTATTCTGAATTCCTGCTAAAACAGTCTCAATTTGTTCAGAATCACGGGACTCTACTGTACTGCTATATGCAGGTTTATTGTTAGATACATGGATCATTATACACAGGTTTCACTGCAGTCCATGCAGCAGTGAAATTATATTAAAAAGAGACTCAGTACCAAAAACCTAGTTACACTAGCCAAAGGATGCACAACCTTTTTAAGAGGATAGTGCCTGTCACAGAAATGTCAAGGGTCTGTATTTGGTAAATAATAATTGTTTACATTTTAAACCTTGAAGAATGGTCTGTCAAAGTATTTATCAAGACACTTATTAACGAGCAAAATTGAGAGGTTATGTATTTAACATAAAAATTTCTAATTTTTACTGCCTGCGCATTTCCATTTTTAACACGCTTTTGACCCACTTTAAACGGGCAGATTTAATTCAAACTTTGTACATTTATCAAGAACCGGTGACAATACAATAATTTTATAAGTTTATCTCATTATCCTGATCAGGATCGCCAGGATTAAATAATTTCCTCATTTCTTATCCTGATTGAAAGTAGAACACTTCCAAACATTACAATCTTAAGAAAACCCTTTATTACTATGGCCGTGATTGTATAGTGGTTAGTACATTGCGTTGTGGCCTCAATAACCCAGGTTCGAATCCTGGCCACGGCAATACTATTTTTTTTTTTACAAAATATCGTCATCCATCACATTATGGAAGAGTTGAGTACAAGAACATGTTAAGGTCACGCTTTTATTTGTTGATTAGAGACATATTTTTCATTTTTAGTGAGGAAGGCAGCATTTAACTGCAGGTTGATTAATACTTTGGTGCACAGCAGGGGCGTAGCCACAGGGGAAGGGGGGCTCAGGGGCTAAATGGGACCCTTTGCTTAGCTTACAATTTGTATTTAGCTTACAATTGAACTTTACCTTTAAATTTGATACCCAGCCCACCCGAAATAAAATCCTGGCTACGCCACTGGTGCATGGTGAAAATAAATTATCTCTTTGTAGTACTTTCCAACTTAGTGCTCCTTATTGTCTTATGAGAGATATCGAAAATTAAAAATAAATTTTAAATACATACAGCTTAAAAAAACTAAAAAACACGCTTTTATAGCAAATCGAACTAAAAAGTGAAAAATAAATATATAGTTTAAAAAACAAAAATCACGCTTTAGTGATAAATTAAGACTAACTAAAAAGCGAAAAATAATTTTTAATCTTATAAATAAAAATGAAATTCTGTTTGTTTGTTTGTTTGTGGATTTGATTCGTATACAAATCCACAAAAATGGACCTATCGGCCTGAAATTTAGCATAGATATGTAAAATAATGTAGAATAAATCGTAGTCCACTTTAAAACTTTGAAAGTCCACCCGTTCCCGGAATTTAAGAGATTTTTTTATGCTCTCCACGCAAAAAGCTTTCCGTAACTGTAACCCCTGTAGTGAAAAAAGTGTGAAATAAGTATCGTGGTTGCCATGTGTGGCGATTTTGCGGAATAAAATGTTTTAAATTCTCAAAGTAAAAATAAAAGAATAATAATGATTTTTTTTTGTTAGTTTATATTCGTAAGGCTATTTTAAAAAAAAAATTATAATATCGTGTGCATGGGAAATCGGAGCAGGAATGAAATGTTTATACGCAAAACAATAAGAATTGAAGATTTCCGCGGCTAATAGGTAAATTTTTTTAGTTTGGCGAAAAAATAAAATGGCTCAAATGTCGATTTTGAGAAAGTGAGTTCTAGCGGTTTGCACAGATTTCGGCTTGGCGCAATTTATTGAGAGCTTAAGGAAATAGATTTTTGAAAACAAGTGCAAAGGTTTTATTAGAATACAGCGTTACATTTTAATGATCCGTGAAGAAATAATGCAGTTGTTAAGGAATTTCAAGCGATCTATCTCCAGAATTCTTGCCAAATGAGTACATTGATTTAAGTTGGGGGAATTCCGCCAAATTTCAGGAAATTGAAATCTTCTCATTTAGTACATCGGAGTAACGATGAATAAAACACGTTATAGTTGATAATTTTAAAAAAATCGGCTGTATTAAGGGATTCCACTTTTCAAAAAAAGGCTTGCTTTACTTTTTCGCGGTCGAACCATTTCCCATATTGATTGCTGCTAAGTCAATGCTTCGAATGATTTCCTGAAAAAACGCTTGCAAAATGGCGTATGTTGCCACTTTGGCGAGGCTTAGATTTGAAACTGGATTTTATTTGAGACTGGGATATATAATGACACTGGTTATAGATAAAAATGAATGTTGGTATGTGTGTATGAGGTTGAAAAACTCCAGCACCGTTGAGCACCGTTGCACCATGAAATTTGGTTCACCTAAGTCTTTTATCATGCAGAAGCTTTTTATGCTATCCGTTTTCCTCTAACTTGCCACCAGGTGGCGCAGCAGAACGTCAAATTCTATTCCGTTTAGCCGTTTACTATGCGAATATCGTCCAACCGATTTCGATGAAATTTGGTACACGCGGATATTAGAACACGGAGAATATTTTTCAGTATCCATTTTGCTGTAACTTGCCGCTAAATGGCGCTGCAACGCATCAACTTCTATACAGTTCGACTGATCGGCATAAAATTTCTTATACTTACACATTTCAGCACGAAGAATATATTCTAACTGTGTTCCTTTTGATGTTACTCACCACTAGATGGCACTGCAATGCATTATTATTTTAACTAGCCACTAGATGACGCTGCAGCAGGCCAAATTCTTGACCATTCAAACGGTCGCTATGAAAATCAGTATACATAGCTATTTGAACAATGAGAATATTTTGGCGTTATCCGTTTTGCTATAACTCGCCACTTGACGGCACTGTAGCAAATCATTACTTTAATTAACCACTAGATGGCGCTGCAGTGTATCACTTATTGACTGTGCAACTGATCGCTATGAAAATAGGTATACATAGATATTTGAACACCGGGAAGAGTTTCGCGTTAGATGTCGCGTCAACACATGAACTTCAGGGCTGTCCCGCCGATCGTCCTGAAATTTCGTATTCATCGATATCTGAATGCGAAGAATATTTTCGCCGTATCCGTTTTGGTAAAACTCGCCACTAGATTGCGCTACGCCGCATGGCCTTCTGCGCCGTACAAACGATTGCCTTGAAATTCGGTGTGCATGGTTATTGAACACAATATAATGCGATATCCATTTTGCTATATCTCTTTATTACAATGAATAGTAATCACCACAAATCGTAATATCAAAAAGTCCATTCATTCCCGTGCGAAGAACGGGTACTTCAGCTAGTATAGAAATAAATTAATGAACGAAAAATAGTATTATTGTGAAAAAAGCGTGGGGTGCTACATAAATGAGTTCTTGAGAATATTCGATCGGCACGATTAGTACAAAAATGATACAAAAAATATAGCACAAAGCACCCCATGCTTTTTTCACAATAATACTATTTTTCGTTCATTAATTTATTTCTATATTAAGGATTATTTTTCGCTTTTTAGTTAGTCTTAATTTATCACTAAAGCGTGTTTTTTGTTTTTTAAACTATATATTTATTAAAAGCCTTAATCTTCAGTGAAATTTATGAAGAATTTCAACCTTGCCGTGCCACAAGTGAGGGTTACAAATTTAAAAAAAAAACTTGTAAAGTTTGAAATAATACGCACACACACACAAAAAAAAATTATACTAATAATCAACTTGTATTTGGGTTAATCCTAGTCCAGACGAAAAGTCATTCCTCAATATAGGTTATTAAAAAATGTATGTTTCAGGTCATCCAAAAAGTTTGCCTTTCTTAATTTGTGTGTCGGTTGATGTTTTTGGCATGTAATAAGGGTGAACCTTTTGTACCACCCGAAACATATGTTCTGTACAATTTTAAATTGAGAACTACATTTGGCCTCGAACAGATTATGCCCCAATACGAACTGATCATCATAATAGCAATTTTACGAAAAGCCAATCGATGTAACATTGAATATAATTAAAGAATAAGGTCTAAATCCTTAATAATAAAAAACTACCTTAAACACCATTCTGCACAATATTTTAATAAGATTAAAATATTGTGCAGAAGTGCTTTTGAATCATTATATGTGGTCATAGTTGTCTCCTACCCATAGAACTTAGAAGGTAGTTTTTATCATTAAATTATATACAGTGAAACCTCTCAGAGCGGCCACCCCACCGTACCGAGAACATTTGTCTGCTCTCAAGGGTTTTATTTACTATTGTAAGATAATTGCTATAATGCGTATTATAAACAAGTCTGGCACATATTCCTTATTTAAAATGAAATATAAAACTTATCTAAAGAGAAAATAGCACTATTTAATGCTTTCTTACATTTGTTTGAAAAAAAATGATACAATTTGAGTGTGTTTAAGTTTTTACATTTCTTTGAAACAACCATTTTTTTCTAGTTTGTTTTTTACTTTAAAAAGCAGATCTCTAACCGGTTTGTTTGTAACCCCTTTGGAATTTTCAATAATTTCATCGATTTTCCCTAAAGTCGCTTGTGTTGAAAATTTAGCTTGCTCGCCATTGCAAACATCAGGAAATTCCTCATCAGGGACGGAATGAGCGCCTGAAAGGGAGAAAAATTCATTTCTAGGACAACTTCAGTACCTGATTGTCCAAGGGATTCGCCATCTTAAGGATGTGGGGACAATACAAAAGAGATAACGGATTCAATTCCAGTTATTCCTCAGACTTATATTCAACCATAAACCTGACCTTGAGTTTTTTCGCTCAAAATTACAGCATGGAGTGATTAGGCCCCTAAACGGCCTTTCGATGGCCGTTTAGGGGGGGTAAGGTGGCCGCTGAAAGAGGTTATATTAACATTAAGTCTATGAGCCAAAAAATCCGTGGCATGAAAAATTGGCCGTTTAGAGGGGTGACCGGTCAGAGAGGTTAGTGTAAGGCAACGTATAGTGTAAGGCATTCATAAAATTACTGTCAGTACTCGACAAACTATAGCGAGACATTCATAAAACTACGGTCAATACTCGACAACCTAAGTAATAATCCATTGTGAAATTGCGGTCAAATCTCAACAACCTATAGTTCGAGACATTCATAAAATTACGGTCAATATTCGACAACCTATGTTGTAATGCATTGTCAAATTACGGTCAAATCTCGATAACCTATGAATGTCTGACACAATCAAATTACGGTCAACACTCGATAACTTATGGGTACTGTGATTTTGCGGGCGCACGTAGTTTGACGAGATTCTCTTGGAATTTTTTGCTGCCGAGAATTGCCCGTAATCTAACAGTATTTTTTTTCACAGTGTACAGACATTACCAAAATACTAGTTAAAGCGAGTTCTGGGATTAAGGCCAATTATCTACACGAGGGATCTAGGCCTGTTGACGGGGTGCCCTCCGTGGGGGTCTTTCTAAGGTGTCCTAACCCGTATTTACGCTAAATTTTGATGTAAACCATGGAAAACTCCGAAAGGTTAGGTCGGCGGACCCTACCTGGTTTTGAACCAGACACCTTCCGTCTTCCAGTTCAGAGCGCTATGCGCTCGGACTAGTTAAAACAAATCGAACATGTAACATACGTATATAATTTCATACGTAGATGGAGTATAGGACTATAGTACGTTAACGTATAGTATAGTTATGTATATAGTACGACTATATACGTAAATAGATGGCGTATACGACATACCTACATGCATGCATATGCGTCACGTAGTAAAAGTGTATTTCTTATATATTGTATTTCTTCTAAACTGCATTATCATATAAGAAATATGCGATTACAAATACATTTCAAATATAAAAGAAATCTGTAAAACACTTTTGAATGTTATCATTCGAATTGCATCGTAGGGACGGAAAGGGTTAGATGCATGTCAACATACCATAAGCACTTATCGAAAAGTGATACTCACCCTGGTGTTTGGCCAACCTCACACATAGAGTGAACGGGCCAGTTCCCTAAATCCGTGTCCAACCCGATGAAAACTCATCGGTTGGACTACTTAGTATGTTTCCGCTTCCAAGCGGACATGAACTGCATGTATCCGAGCAGTTTAACAGTGAACGGCCCGATTCCTTCTCATCGGCTCAAGGCTACGTGGCCGGTGAAGGCCCGAGCAAAATTGCTAGTAGGGATTAACTTTCATTGAAGAAATCAAAATTTAATACATATACATTGTCACTAAATCAACTTTTATGGGTAATTAGTGGGTTTCTTCAACCATAGCTCCCTAACATGCGAAGTACAGGCTGTCCGAAAACCAATTCCTCCTCAGGGATTTTGCGTACGCGCAAAGTTTCGCTACTTCGCCGATTTGGAGCTAGTACCTGACCCTATCAGTGGTGCCAACTCAGCCGGGGAAAAAGTCGCTCAAATCAAAGTTAAAAGTACCCAGGAATGGCTAAAAATGTTTTCAAGCTGAGAAAAAGAATAAATTGTAAATCGGAAATGAAAGTCCAAATGACTCAAAAAGCATCTGTAGACGAGCATATTTCAGCAGTACAATAACTCGAAAGTAAACGCCAAAGAAATTTAATATTTCTCCGCTTGAAAACTTTTTTAGCCTTTTCTCGCTACTTTTAACTTTGATTTGAGCTACTTTTTTCCGGCAGAGTCGGCAAACTTTGATAGGGTCAATTACTAGCACCAAATCGGCGAAGGGGCGAAACTTTGCCCGTACGCAAAAACGAAGCTTTTCGGACAGCCAGTACTTGGGATCTTAGGAAGCCATACTTCAGCTATAATTAGCAGGAAGCATCAAGCTCGTTAACTCATTGAAGTTAGCCTGGTAAAGAGGACCTTATTTGCGTACGACATTAACTGGTGGTGTGTATATGTCTCACACAAGTGTTGTTGCTATGTTGTGCTTGAAATGTTCGGTAATGTGGGGGTCTCTCTCCTTTATCTCTAAGAAACACTTGCATACTTTCTTTAAACATCTTCGAAAAATTGAGACGCTTGTTTATGTCAAACAAATGTAACTGCGGTTCAGCGATGAGGCAATTTCGATCTCACTAGCAATTTAAATGTGATCTTCAGAAAACTAAGATGATCATCCTCAATCCATATACCTAGTTAATATAGTTCATGAAAAACCATTGAAATACTAACTTAACGTTTATTTCTTTAGTACTGATTCATGCTTTTTTTATTGGTCTCGTGGAAAGGGTCAATCTTGAATCTTGCGAATCTCAAAGGGATATTACAAGCTTGAAGGAACGAATAAGTAAATACACCGAGAAACGATAACAAATAAATAAACGAGTAACAGAAACCATAAAAATTGCGAAATTATTTAGCTCTAGACGTAATTTTCACTTTGAAACCGATTAATTAAGTCTAATCGAGATCCAAATACACTTTTAAACTCATGACATCAAATGAAGTATATATCTCACTTACGATAAGTTACTGTCACGAAGTTGTAACTGTCTTTCACTATCGTTACGTCATCGGATATTGAGAATCGTGAAAATTACGAAAAATCGCTTGAAAATTAGGTTACGGTAGGATTTTCAGATTTTTAGAGTAGTGCAGATTTTTTTTAACGTAATTATGATAAATTTTTATCTCATTGCACTAACGCCGGGGATTTTATTAGGTTTTTTTTAGCATAAATTTCCCATTGTTTTGAAATAGTGGCGGTAAAAGCTTTGTTTTTTAGTTGCTACAAGTCTGAATTGAGGCGGACAGTAATTTTCTTATTTAGATATACGTACTAATTATGGAGATACTTAACCTGGTATCTGCCAATCGACATGAAGCTGCCTAATTATTTTCTCTCTATTCTAAAAAAAAGTAAAGGCCGCTGTCACTGCTGCTGGCGCTGTCAATAGTTTGTTTGCCTATCTTCTCCTAAACCGTGGGGACTTGAATTTCGAGAAACATGTCCGCGGATTTGGAAAAATTCCGAGGAACCTGATAAGCTGACTTAAATTTCGAAAATCGAATTATTTTAGAAGATATTAATAAAAAACTGAAAAAATAAAACATAATGGTTGCCAGATTTGGCATAAAATCATTCATTCCTTTGCAACAAAGCCATTCCAAGTATGTAGAATCGCATGAAATTGACAAGTATAATATAGAATTACAACCTTTTTACCCCAAATTAAAAAGTATATGAAATAAATAACTCAAATTGTGTTACACAAAGTTGACAATTTTCAAATAGTAAGTTCGTTTAGACAACAGGAGTTTAGAATCAGCGATTATTCGTTTTTCCAAAACAGAATAACTAATTGTAACAGATTTTAAAAGAGCCATCTTGGCATTAGGTACGATCTGTGAAAATAGTATCTTTCCAAGCAGGATGAATCTAAACCGCGAATTCAAAAATATTAGAACCCAATATCTTGAAAATGAAAAATAATTAAAATGCAGATTATTTTAAAGCCGGTTCGGTCCAGCTGGAGTATTTGCTACCAGTAGAAATATTTGGTGGTGTTAACTGTGCCATTATAGTAGTTATAGTACACTTTGGATATTTGCCAGCGCGACGAGATGATATAATTCATGGTGCTAAATACGCCAATCTGCAAAGGATTATGTAATATATGGATAACGTTTTTCCGAGACCATGATAGTACGTTAGATGTTGATGAAAAACTTATGAGGTAACTGAACCTATTAAAAGTGAATATTTTAGAAAAAAATATAGGAATTTCGTAGTTTTGCCTTCGATCTCTGAATATCGACGAAAATATTCGGGTATATACAATTTTTGATATAATTTTTCTCTAACTAAATACAATTTTTAAAGGCATTCAACATAAGAAAAATTGCTAAATCTTATTCTTTACTGAATGGGAAAACAATTTTTGTTTGTCAAACCAACTTAGAAAACCTTCTTGCACATTGAACAGTTTTCCAGGGACTTTAATACACAGGAAATGTTTCTAAAGGCATTATTTGAAGACAATAGGGAGTTTTTGCGCTACGATGTTTCCCACAGAAAGGCTTCCCACAACGTTAACGTGGGGAGAAACGTATTGCAAAAACGTATTGTAACCACTTGTGCCTGTTTACGCACAATTCCTACTTCCGCGTAATTTCACATAGCTTATGAACATTGCGAAATGATAAACCTATACACTGATTTGTCTGTTAGCACAGTAGGTGTGATTTCTAAAAACTCTTTTAAAGTACACCCGCGTATAAGTCGACCCACCACTTTCCCGATCAAGAAAATTTTTTTTTAAATACATTTATTCAAAATCATCTGAAAAAAGGAAATACTAATGCAATAATAACGATAATAATATGCAAAATTAAACTGACAATAATGAATAATAATAATATGACACTACCAGTGCCGCGCCGACCATGGCCAGCGCCTGTGTGCGAAAAAAATGAAGCGCCTCTCAGGGTTTAGACTTGCCCGCCTACCTTACTTCCCCTACCCCACCCCACCCCCTAAAAAAAGGAAAAAGTAAGAAAAGGTGAAGTTTTCTAAAATCGTTTCCAACCCCCCCCCCCACCGCCTTCAAAAAAACCCAACACTTTTGAACTTTATTTTTAATACTGTTTGATTGTAAGAAGCGCAATTAATTGTTAGATACTAAAGAAAGGTAAAAAGTCATAACCAAATAAGGAAGTTAATAAACTACTCTTTCAATAAACATATTTAATATACAGCAGGGCTCGCTATAAATCTCGGCGACTACAATAAATGCTGCATCACAGGCAAGCCCAAATAGCATCAATGGCCACAGGTCTCACCGCAAGTTTAGCAACGTACTTAAATTCAGTATTTAAAATTTGATTACTTTCTGCGTTATTTCCAATCTCAGATATATTATAAGGTTACATATGAAATTGTTGAATGGCTACAAGAAAAGTGAAGAGTTTTTTTTCTATTTGTTTTTCTCATTGCCTCATTGATTTAATTTTGTGAAAGTTAAGCGAAAAAATTGCAACTTGCATTAACCGTTATTACAAAAATGCGAAAATTTAAGATTTTGCAGTGACGTGAATAGTTTTTGCTGCTAGCTTATAAAAGCTCACAGCATTTTCTGCTGCCAGCTTTAAAATTTTATTTCTAGCTCTGATTCGCACACTGCTATTTTTATAAAAAGTATAACAAACGCACTTAGTCTCCATATTAGAGCCACATTTATATACACTAGTTGTCTGCCAGTGGTCGAGATTCGACCATAAAGCATTAATTTGTTTTAAATTTGAGTGTGAATAAAGTTCTTCTGTCAAATAATATGCCTCACCATTTCATATGCACTGGAACCTACTAAAGTGATCACCCTGACTAAGAGGGAATGAAAGACTATTTGTTTTTAGTGACCACTTGTACAATTTCACTTTACAACCACCACACTTTTCTGTGAAAACGGTGTTTTTCTAAAAACTCTATCATATTTTGCTAAATGCAAAGGCATAACCAGCGAGTGGGTCATAGATTCATCTCCCTCTACCGAACTTGGATTTCACACATTCAGTTTGCATTTTGAACAATTTAAGCTAATCTAAAAAGTCCAGTGGGAATCCTCCGAAAATTGAGCCTGGACCTGTCCTCGGCTAAAGGCCTATTATGTTTGGAGTTATAAAATCTTAAAAAGTTGAATGATTCAATTCTACGTACTGTACTACCACTCATGCAGGTATATTTGAAAATTGAGTTTTTTGAAAAGATATGGTAAAATAGTACCAGAATATTTTATAAGTGGAATTAAAATTATTTTATTCCCTGCGATTCCAGTTCTAACTTCGCAGTCAATAGCATTAGGATGTATAAACTTGATGCGTATTCCTGTTCCAATGACTAATGCTTCCTTTGTATTTAAGTTTCTTATTAGTATAATGATGCAATTTACTAACTTATGTGTTGACAAACTATGCTATTTTTCTGTTAGCCAGGTTCAAATCCCGCCAACTATTTTTTCTGGGAAACGTCTAAAGACTATTTCGAAACATTGTCTTTTCCCCCAAAAAAAGGCGGAAATTTTAATCCGTATACAAAATAGTATTTAGATACAGAATTCAATATATACAAAAATATCAATATACTAAAAAGAAATTTGTGTGCTTGTTGGTTACATAATGGAGAATTTCTGAAAACGTGTGGAATTGAATAAAAATACGAAATTAAATGAAACTTCCAAAATATGGAAAGGGATAAACAACTATGTACTGAAAATCGCTTTAGGTCTACAAGCATTTTTCGCAGATCACAATTATTTGGCAATTTTTCACTTGCTCCCGGCTAACCGAAAAAAAAAAACCCCAAACCACTCGAAGTCAAAAAATTTAAAAACTCTACTGGATAGTTACTGATTTCACTGTCACTATGGCAAATTATTTAATCGTAGCTACGGTGAAATGTTCTCTATTCATCAGATATTCGATTAAGTCAACATTAATAAAAGTTCAATCATCACTTTTAGGTTCTATTATAACTGACTTCAATATTGTTATCAGAGAATATGTTTTCGGAAATACTTCAAGACACTTCATTAATAATATTATTTTCATTCCCTCTTAATTGCTGAAGATTTCTTCAGTAATATTTTTGGAGAAAATTTGCTTTGGCATACTGCCTGGCGGGAGATTATGAAGAAATTGTCAAATTGGCGCGTTTCTGAGTAGCGTCTCTTGGATAGCGACCTGCCCAGCTCGGTTCCTTTTTCCCTTGGAGGAACGAATAGTTAAATATTATTATCTCCTCCAAGGTTTTTCCACAGCTTTAAAACATAATTTACAACACTTCACGCACTTATCCCCGTCTAAAAAAAGTCGCCAAGCACATTACTAAAGCATATTTTAGTCACTGGCGTATCACCAAACTGGGTAATAATTCCACTTTTTGCAAATTTTGTTGTAATACTATAACCCTACTGCTGAAACTATGTGTTGTTATTTCAAAATTGACGCAACAATGGAACCCTCGCCCGACTTGGTGCGAAATACGTGTGCCAAATAACTTCTCTAATTTTTTACGGTGCATTAGCATACTACACAAAAATTTTAACATTCACACAAACAACTCCATATGAACTTTAACTGTACCGAGTTTCACGGTCATCTGTTCGAGCAGTGCACTGCAAAAGGGACTCAAAGGTTTTGCTTAGCGTATTTATATATACATAGATTTATTGTAATACTAAAACACTATAGTACTGCTGAAACTAAGTGTTGTTATTTCAAAATTGACATAACAATGGAACCATAGCCCGACTTGGCGCGAAATATGCGTGCCAAAATTTCTTCTAATTTTTTACGGTGCATTAACTTATTGGGTTGGCAACAAAGTAATTGCGTTTTTCCGTAAATCAGTATTTCGCCTGGCCAAAACTACTAAAGCTAATAATACAAAATTTGGCACGTACGTCAGTTCTAACGTAAGTGCTAGATTAGATATCATTTTCCAAAATTCAGAATCTTAGGGGTACAGGGGGCCATAAAGTTCTTTTCACATATCGTGCGTGATCTCGAAGAAAAAAAAAAAAGAGATATCCGAGAAATTCTTGTTGTAAAATACAGCACTCACGAATGTCTAAAAATCGATTTTAAGATATTTTGAATATCGTTCTCGAAGGAGGATAGGCGGGGGGGGGAAAGGTGGGGGGCATCATTCATGGATGAAAAAAATATTATCAGTAAAATTCTTGCTTTAAAATGTGATAAATATGAATCATATATTTAGGTACAGCTTGTTTGTAATTAAAATCTTATTGAAAATTTTTTGTTTGCATTTTATCTAACAAAACGCAATTACTTTGTTGCCAACCCAATACTACACAAAAATTTTAACATTCGCACAAACAACTCCATACGAACTTTAACTGTATCGAATTTCACGGTCATCCGTCCGAGCAGTGCTCTGCAAAAGGGACACAAAGGTTTTGCTTAGGGTATTTATATATAGATAGCAGGGGCGTAGCCAGAAATTTTTCATGGGGGGGGGGGTTACGACTACTGCAACTCACATATATGCATACATATGTGTGATAAGGGAGTGAAGACTATACATTTTGTATGGCAAGAAATTCCTTATGGGGGGGTTATGACCCCCCTAACCCCCCCCCCTTGGCTACGCCCCTGATAGATAGATGTTCTTTTGATTTTTCCTTGTTTTTAAGATATCTCTGCACTTTTACTACTTTAGTGCTATTAATTTCTAGTGCTAAGTGCTATTAATTTCTGAAAAGGATTTTTATTTAACCGGCGAATCGGATAGATTAGTGAAATGTTAAAAGTCACCAATATTAGCCTTGATTGGCAAGTTGGCGCCAAAAAACATGTCCCTAAAACTGAAATTAGCTTCGCGATTCTGTATTTCGCTAGAAATTGCCAAATCCTACTGTTTCGTTAGCACAGTTAGCCAAATCCTACTATACTCTAGAATGGAAGAGTGTAGTTTAGTTCTTTGTGAAAAGGCTCCGATCAAGCAAATTCAAGTGAGCATTCAAGTACAAAGCTACTTAATTAAGGTATAAAGGGAAAGCATTTAAGCTGACATCGCTGCTAATTCAGTGATTTTAAAACAGAATTGCGAAGTCGCTGACTGACTTTGGTAATTTATAATTTACCGTCTTCAGGACAAAAACGAAAAGGGCGAATTTCACTTCAGAACTACTAAGGTTGTTCCTTTTACAAAGCGATAGTCGTCACAGTATTTTTTAACATCTTTAAAACAAACCATTGATTTTAAGCACTCGAAAAAACTGACTAAGCTTCTTCACTAAAAGCTACACTATGCGCTTAAGCAGTAAATTTATATGTTGCATGCAACTTTCGGAAAAAAAAAACATTTTAAGCATGAAAATTACCTTCAAGAATGAGCCTAAGAGTTACCTTTTTAAGGAAAAAATGCAAAATACAGTCTGTTTAAGAATTTTTCAGAATATTTCATAACTGTGATAGGTTCAGCGTTTGAAATTAGTGCATACTACAACTTGTAACGAGACAGTCTACATTTTTTTGAGTCTCCATCTCACATGAATGCTTCCAAAAACTGATCAAAAGTCGCAGGATTGAAGTGCCAGTATGGTGCAAGCCAGAGCCATACTTGCATAGCTTAAAGGAATTATTAAAAAAAAACAGCTTTCAAATTCAAAGAAGTAGAACTTCAAAATCCTTTTCTAGCAACATTTAATATTTTTGCAGAAATTGTAATACTCCATAAAATTCAGTTCATAATGCGAATGAGGTTAAAGATTCGTGTTTTCGTAGACTGAAATCAAACAAATAATTACAGAAATGTTTTGTGGGTACTTTTTGAATAATATTGATTTTTAAAAAAATATGCTTTTAATACTTCTATGTAGTACTTGCCACTAGGGGCCCGAATCAAATGAAACACGAACAATTCTCCCCGAAACGTATGTTTTTATTCCGACAGTTCGATCACTTTGTCAGACGACAGAAAAAATGGATTCAAGTGAAACAAACGACAACGATCGAATTTTGGGTGTTGCTGGAGCGAAAACATATTGTCTATCCATGATGACGTCAGATGTCAAACAGATGGCGCCATATTTTTATCATAAATATTGTTAAATATAAGATAATCGCACTCTTTCTTGTAACCCCAGCAATAACACGTTTATCTGTTAATCCTAGTAGCTTACTTACATGTTCTCTACCAGCTTACTTGCAGATTCCTTACATATTGTTAAAATGCGTGTTAACCATTGGTTACCTCCAGATCCAACCTATAAAAATATCTACATTTCATTGGATAGTTCTGGACCCAGTGGCGGCACCTCCATTTGAGCACATGAGCACGTGAACCCCCAAAGGAAAAACTGAAGAATTAACACATTAACAAATTAAATTTAAAGCAAATATTAAGCACACTTCTAGAATTATGTGAATTTAAAACATGAGTTTTACTCTCTCCCCCCTCCTCACACTATTATTAAATACGCTTATTATAGCTAACGCACTGTAGTGTAGGTTACTACACTACAACACAGTCTTAAATCAGACGCACGTGCGAACGGAAATTTTTCCCTCTGAACCGCTCTCTGGGATAAGAAGCCCGGACAGCTGGGAGGAAGCACGGCACTCATGAAATCTGTCCTTTCGCACAATTTCACTATGCACCCATGGCCACTTTTTTGCAGAATCGCTTCCGGATATTGCCTTGGTTTGTTATGTTCGGTTAGTCAATTAATTTTTATTTCATTTTCTTAATATTTTTTTTTATTTTTACAATTTTTCACTACATTACTTTTTTACAAACTAGTGTAAATAATTAAGATACGTGTTTCGGAGGTAAAGCAATGGCATTTTTCAATATTATCCTTTGAAAAAAAATTGAAATAAAATGAGTCAAGCCAGCAAGCACCTTTGCTAAAACTTATCTTGGTGACGAAATGTAAGACCCAAGATGACTTGTTTGCTTCAAGTTGCGTGCATTATTTTCCTTTAACTGCTAGAAACGCAAATACATTTTAATTTGTAATGTGCGTCGTATCTGCCTATTAATTTTCGAAATTTGTTTTGTGAACCTCCTTTTAAATCACCCACGAGCCGCCACTGTCTGGATCCCATCAAAACCTATATATATGAATGACTGTCAGTCAGTTTTACCTTTACCCTTTCTTATTGTTACAGGACTACTCTGCTTGTTTACGGGTTCGTCGTTCTAAAGTCCAGTTGGTGTAGAAATTTCTAGTAAAAGTCCACTGGTCAGAATCGAATACAATTTTATTGCTTCAAGAACTTCGTAGAACAATCAGCTGTACAAAATTCACAAGCACAATTAAGCAGTAAATTGCTTTTAACAGTCTGTTTAGGTCAGAAGCTTTCACAAATGCTGTATTTCTCACACAAAATAAGTCACTTTCAGAGGCAAAAAATTCAGTGAAAAATACGAGAAATAACACTAACAGTCTCTCAAGACTCAGGGATGAAAAATGTACACACAGCACTTTAAAAACAGCTTCATAAAGCAAGCTAAAACACAGCTTCTATAACAGAGCGTACTCACCGTGAAAGAGCTCTTCACACACTGGGCGTTCAACTCGCACTGATCTCGGGCTTTAAAGGCACTTCTATTTATATCCAACGCAGGAGGTACAAGAAGCCTCCAGAGAAGCCTATTTCACGAAGATTCTAGATAAACCGAGAATATTGATTACGTCATAGAAGAGAAATGTTAGGTTATCAGGTGTTTTCAATGCAGCAAAAGCAGCTTTACAGGCCCCATAAGGAAAATCGCGCCAAATGACCAAAATGTCGCCAAGCTTGTCAACTTTTGGAGGAATATCGCCAAATTTGGCGCCAAAAATAAGTCCCCAAAAGTGAGGAGATCTAAGCCCTAGGACCAATATTTCTCGAGTTTTCTAGAAACCCCGTATATTTGAATTGCCGATTTTGATGCAATAAAAAGCAAAATTCATCTATTTGAAGCGTAGAATACGAATTTTAAACCATTTCAAGCCTCAGAGCAGCGAGTTGCCCCGAAAATTCGTAACTTTATTATTGTTATTCATTTCCTTTTCATGTAGTGTAATGTGCTGTATTTACGTGTTAATAAATTCCTTATTCGGTTCACGGATGTATCTCTTTACAAATATAAAATTTGTAGGGGCATATTTGCGATATACAAGGGAAGACGTTCGAATTCTGTTTCGTTCGAATCTCGCCCTAGATAAGGAGACATGCAATACCTGGAAATCCGTCCTTTCGCCTAATCTCGCAAACACGCTCCATCACTGAATTGGCGTAGCCGTAATTCATCTGTCCTGCGTTTCCACGACCACAACTTATCGAAGAAAAGCAAACAAAGTGGTCAAGTTCGGGACACAGACATCGCGAAAGAATGTCCAGGTTCCTGGTAGCATATGCCTTTGGAGCGCAAACTTCCTGGAAGCTTTGCAAGTTGGTGTTTTCTAAGAAAGCATCGTGAAGCACCTAAAAATATAAATATTATGTCGGGCGATTCAAAATAGATGTTAAAGCGATTATCTTTTAAAGCGTTAATGATCGAAACATATTTAAATGTTCGTCAATATAAAGAGTAGCTTACAGATATGGCACTTTTTCGACTAGGGGCTGTATGCATATTAAAAAATGAAATTCAATTTGCATACGGTCTCTTCTAGTATTTGGATAAATGTTGCTCTTTGTGTAAGAAAATTCATTTTAAAAAATCCGGTGTCTCTAAGTGAAATAGTTAGCAGGATGGTTAATATTAAAAATGATGATTAATTCCACTTTACCCGATATGTTCGTGTGCATTTTAAGACAAAAAAATCTGTACTTTAAGGGGATTAACTATGAGTTAATTAAGTCAAAGTATGATATCCTTTTGCTGGAAAATGACATTTAAACGCCTAAGATATGGCATTCAAACGCGTGAAATTAACAGGTACAATTTTACCTAAACTAATATGTACTGCGCTGTAAA
>JAWZYV010000899.1:0-19116 GCA_038373885.1 Cheiracanthium punctorium | reverse complement strand
TTTTTTTTTTTCCAGTACACGTATTTCAATGTACAAAAATAAAATTTGTGGACACTTTTAACAACCCCCTCTAGATATAGAAAGCCTTACAACTGAAGATTTGACGTCATCACTAGTCCGTCTTACTTAACGCCATTGCAGTTTTACTTTCACAAAGTATGTGGATTTTAAATTTGTGGTGAATTTCCTCACTTAAAACTTTTTAATGATTTAAGATAAAAAATTTAATTTTACATAAATGACAATTTTCGACCATCACTAATTGTATAATATGATGCAGAAGTAGATCACAATGAATTATCTAGTCTCACAAAGGTATTTCAATTTTTATCTTTAATTTAAGATATTTTCTAATATTTGTTACACCCACCAGGAATTTTAAATGGATTTACTTTTAGAAGATACAACTGTGATGACATCACTTCAGATCACGAGTTGACCTCAAAGCTTAAGTTAGGCCTGCTACATCTAAAAAGTGTTGCTTTTAACATACTCTTTTTCCTACCTAAGGGAATTTTTGTGAGTTTGTAAATAGCTTTTCCATATTTAAAAAATTGCAAAAGGTAAATGTCTTATAGTGTTTCATTGTACCCCATAGACCGGGGTATAATAAAACACTTAATAACACTTCACAAACACTCAAGTAATATGAGTCAAAATTCAAATTTCAACATAAATGTTTTGTGTGCAGTTATAATAAACATCAGTGAGACATAAATATGAAATTTAAATAAAAAACAAATTTAAACTTTTATAGCGTAAGATGAAAAAATAATACTTTTATTAGAGGTTAGCCTATGGTTTTTCCTTTTATGTTAAATTTACGCAAATCGAATTCAAAAATTAGCATTTCTGTTTTCCTTTATGTACCACCTGAATGAACAGGAGGTGTCAGTTTTGATTCAATTTTAGTTTTTTCAAAAATGTATGTTTCCGAAGAACGCACAAATCTGAAGCTTGGACTGAGTCGTTTGACGTACAGAACTTTGCATTCCGTTTGATTTAAGTTTATTATATCCCCAACAGAGTACATTTGTTTATATTTAAGATCATCTTCCTTGATTAAAACATAATCATTTAGAGCGATACTGCTAGTGTTATACATGTTATGTGAGAATAGCGCATAATCTGTATTGTTTGGACTGTTAGGCCGAAGCAATCTGGATTGTCACCATCTTTAAAGACTGAAGAAAATGGAGTACGATAAAAAAAATTCCTTTGCTATATGTGCTCTATAGAGATCTCAATCTAAATATTTAATGATAATATCGTTACTACGGGGTGTTTCAAAAAGTAAGGTAACAAGCCCATTTAGCGAAAACTTTTATTCAGGAAATATATATATATATATATGCAATGTAGGAAGGCACATCTAATATTACTTTTCTACATAGTCAACATGACTATTTAGGCAAATGTTCCATCGGTATACCAAACCATCGAAGAAATCAGAGTCAAGGTTATGCAATCACGTCAAGACGGCTTGCTGAACTTCAGGCATCGGTTCTGAACTACTGACCTCCCAAGTGTTTCTTTAAAGGTCCAAAGAGATGGTAATCGCTTGGTGAGAGGTCAGGACTGTAAGAAGGGTGGTCCAATACCTCCCATCGGAAAGACTGTAACAAATCGCACGTAGCTGTGGCTATATACGGTCGGGCATTGTCGTGCAACAACAGAACGGCTGCAGTGAGCAGTCCCGGTCATCTACTGCGAATTGCCTCTCGCAATTACCTCCTACATATAGAAAGCCTTACAACTCCTAAGTCATTAACCTTTGACGACATCAGTTGGACTACATTTAAAAGTTTCTTTTTTCACAAAATAAAACTATTAAAAATTTCTGTTAAATACTACAAATATTAGAAACTATCTTATATTAAACATTAAAATTAAAGTATCTCTCTCATACAAAATTATTCAGTATGATCTATTTCCTTATTACATTATCTAATTAGTTATGGTTAAAAACTGCAATTTGTTGTAAAATTATATTTTTTATCTCAAATTATTAAAATATTACCAATCATGGGTAAACCCACCAGAAATTTTTAATAGCTTTATTTTGTCACTATCAAACTTTTAAATGTAGGCCAAATGATGACGTCAAAGCTTAGTGACGTAGCAGTTGTAAGGCTTTCTATATCTAGGAGGTGTTGCCTTGACCCAGTGTAGCACAATTCAATTGCGGACCATATTTCCGTTAACGCCATCTTCTATCTGAGATTTTGTCTTGTTACAGGGCAACCAGCTCCATCTACCAGCATCAATCGAATACTGTGATCGCCGTAGTTATCTTAAGGTGGACTTTTATTCATATGGATGATTTGCACAACCGTCAGAGCTCTTGTTTCCTTACTTTTTGAAACACCCGAGGTACAACGAAACATGTTTCATTGTACACCATTGTACCCCAAATTGACGCTACAAACTAAATAAATTTTTCCTAATTCCTGATACTTATTTTCTTCATTCTGCCTTTGAAAGTGTGAAGACCACACCATAGTGATCACAATATTTGAAAAATTAATAATTATACCTATAAAAACAAGGAGGTTAATACAAAATTACTTTTAGTAACAAAATTCAATGGTGAAAGCCAGATAATTTTCTATATCTCTTGTTGTAAAAATGCGATTGTCTCCAAATCACATAAGTAACTGGAACATATATTTGTATAATAGGTGTATGGGTTTCAACTATCTGTGACAAATCCTATTGATTTTAGATAGCATGTTTCATTGTACGTTGTGTTTCATTGTACTCCAACATCCCCTGCAGGCTGCTTTGCAATAGTCCGCAAGTTACATTGACTAGCGGGCAGCTGTCTGTTTATCAGGAGGACTGTTCGCGATACTGAATGGATTATACATTTATCCGTCCCGGAGTTTCAAGCCATTGGAACCACATCCGAAAATGGAAGACTTCTGAATATTGGCATCCCTTGGAAACTGCTAGCGACTGCCGAGAGGACTTTCACGCGGATTTAACGTGCACGCACCCATCACTTACATGGTGGTCTTCAGTGGTACGTCGGAATCGAGCCCACAACCTTCCGATTACGAGTCCAACGCCTTAACCACTGGGCCATCACGGCATCGGGTGATTACAAGGGTCGTGACTATAGGAAATAGAAGAACATTCTTCTGGCGAAATTTACGACTTTTCAATGTTCAGTCGGGATCCACCGACAAAAATAATGTGAGAAAGCGCAAATCCCTCCTCCCAGAGCAACGGAAGATTTCTTTCCGTATCAGTGTCCCGTCGGCTATTGAAATACGTATGAAAAGGGGGAAGTCAGCATCGGCCTGAATCCCCCGCCCTCTCCTCACACCGAAACGCTAAGCTCAAAGTCGTGCAACATTTTACCCCTTACTAAGAGGAGTATACTCAACAATTTGTCACTGGTTAGAACTTTTTTTTAATGTTTGAAACCCTATTTTTACTGTACTATTCGAGAATTGTTGTGTATTAATGGTTTTCCTCACGAATTACGAATAGATAGTGTTGTCTGGTAAGAAGATAATTTAGTGTGTAAATTATCTAACAACTCTCTATTAATGCTGTCCTTATCTATGTGTAAAACAGAAGTCATAAAGTTTATATTTTTAACATAAAAAATAAATGAAATGTGCATTACAAGATTACATTTTGTTTATGTGTGAAAATTAAATTTCGTTTGAAACCTAAAATCAGGAAGTCCACAACTTGAATGTTATTTGTATAGTTTTTTCTCGCCTTGCAGTAGTTGTTAGAATAAAATTTGGAGTCTTTTCATTTGAAAAGACTGCTGCTTTGCATTCGCGTATCAAAAAAGGACGAAAGAAAATAAGCATTAATATTCCTTGCAGACTGTCCAGAAAATCTGCATGAGAAACAACTCGTCAAAATTGCCATCGCTTTTACTAGGTATGGCAATTTAAACAGCTCAGAGTTTTCATCTCTAAATTTCTCTAGTTCCATTATATTTTAGTGAAACCTCTCGGAGCGGCCACCCACCGTACCGAGAATATTTGGCCGCTCAGAAGGGGTGGCCGCTCTCAAGGTTTTTATTTACTATTATAGGATAATTGCTATAATGCGTAATATAAACAAGTCTGGCACATATTCTTTATTTAAAATGAAATATAAAACTTACAAAGTTGCCAACGCTTCCGAAAGATTTTCCACCACTAATTTTTACTTACGAGTTTAAACTTAAAATAAGTCCAAAACTTGAACGCAAAATATAACTGTTTGAAGATAGTGGTGAAGAATCTTCCGGAAAAACCAGAAGAGTTGGCAGTTATGAACTTATCTAAAGAGGAAATAGTACTTTATTTAATGTTTTCTTACATTTTTTTGAAATAATGATACAATTTGTGTCTGTGTGCAAATTTTTACTTTTCTGTGAAACAACTATTTTTACTAGTTTGTTTTTTACTTTAAAAAGCAAATCTCTAACTGGTTAGTTTGTAACCGCTTCGGAATTTTCAATCATTTAATCAATTTTTACTAAAGTCGCTTGTGTTGAAAGTTTAGCTTGCTCGCCATTACAAACATCGTGAAATTCTTCATCAAGGACGGAATTAGCACCTGACTGTGGCTAAAATTCATTTGTAGAACAACTTCAACACCTGATTGTCCAAAGGATTCCCCATGTTAAGGGTGTGGGGAGAATACAAAAGAGATAACAGATTCAATTCCATTTATTTCTGGGACTTTTATCAACACCTCTTAGATATAGAAAGCCTTACAACTGCTACGTCACCAAGCTTTGACGTCATCATTTGGCCTACATTTGAAAGTTTGATTGTGACAAAATAAAGCTATTAAAAATTTCTGGTGAATTTACCCATGATTGACAATATTTTAATAATTTGAGATAAAAAATATAATTTTACAACAAATGGCAGCTTTTAACCATAACTAATTAGATAATATAATAAGGAAATAGATAATACTGAATTATCTTCTATGAGAAAGATATTTTAATTTTAATGTTTAATATAAGATATTTTCTAATATTTGTAGTATTTACCAGAAATTTTTCATAGTTTTATTTTATGAAAATAAAACTTTTAAATGTGAACCAAATGACGACCTCAAAGGTTAGTAACGTAGGAGTTGTAAGGTTTTCCATTTGTAGGAGGCGTTGCTTATATTCGACCATAAACCTGACCTTAAGTTTTTCCGCTCAAAATACAGCATGGAGTCAGTAGAATTTCCTGAAAAATGAGATGGGCAATCCCACTCCGTGGCCGTTTAGAGGGGGTCGGGTGGCCGCCGGTAGAGGTTACTTTAACATTAAGTCCATGAGCCAAAAAATCCGTGCCTTGAAAAATTGGCCATTTAGAGGAGTGACCGCTATACAGGATTGGCCGCTCGGAGAGGTTTCACTGTATAATGTTTTTGCGGAGGTATTTTCTACCCAGTCATTGGTCGCATTCGTAAACGCCAAACGAGTTAGACTCGTGCAATGAGTTTCTATCGAACGTGTTCGTAAAAGCTGAGTGCATTCAGTTTCTAAACTGGAGCTTTCGTATACAAAACAGACTACTGTTACTTTCAAACTAAGTAAACTGAGCTCGGAGCAGGTTCATCCAGTTGTTGAGAATGCTGCATGTTGATTTTGTTTTGAAATGGTGTCCGATGTTAAGAAAAAGTATGTTGTTATGAAAAGTATTTTAAGTTTGCTGAAGCTCCAAATATTATTTTTTCATGGAGGAAATTCATGCATACGTTAGAAATAGCAACGAATGTGCATACGTTTTCAAAAGTAATCGTTTTCTTGTATTTTTTTCATTTTAGTAAATTCAAAAATGCATATTACTTTCCGAACATGTACCATGTAAGGAAAGTACTGTAACCATGAAATAATTCGACTTCGAGATATTCGACTCGAGATAAAACTATTTTAAGTTTGCTGAAGCTCCAAATATTATTTTTTCATGGAGGAAATTCATGCATACGTTAGAAATAGCAACGAAGGTGCATACGTTTTCAAAGGTAATCATTTTCTTGTACTTTTCATTTTAGTAAATTCAAAAATGCATATTACTTTCAGAACATGTACCATGTAAGGAAAGTACTGTAACCATGAAAAAATTCGACTTCGAGATTTTGGTGCATTTACACGTCTTGAGGTCTTCTGAATCAATCCATTTATGCTATTTTTACGAGATGTACGTATGTATGTGTGCGTGTGTGTATGGGAGTGAACACGATAACTTCTAAACGGGGCATTCGATTGAGCTCAAATTGGGTATATATCTTATAAATCACCGTTGCAAGACCGGTATTGATTTTGGTGTGTATAGGACTAGTTTTTCTACAGGGCTACGACAAAGATTTCTTTTACATTATGGCATATGGGGATAAATTCTTGAAAGTGCGCTAGCGTTTAAATGGTACATTCGATTGAGCTCAAATTGGGTATATATGTTTGAATTATTCATCGATTAAAATTATTTAAATGCTTGGTAATTATCTTAATCGTAAGTATACGGAAAATCGAGTGAAGTCTCTCCAGATTTTTTTAGTGTTGAGATTGAAGTTGGAGTAAACCGTTATTAGCGAAATTTGAACTTCTCTTTCTAAATACTTTTGAAAAAAATGCAAGTTGAAATTTCTAAATTTTTGATCAGTGCACCTCAGTGATGACCATTCTTTCTTTTTAAATCCTGTTGATTTTATATTGCGTATGATGTACTAAAGCTTCTCGATAAAAATAGTAGCATGCGTATATTGTAAACAAACACATCTCCTAGGCGACGAAACTGAATAAACTAAAGTTGTTCGTAAAGGCAAAAGAAACTGATAGCACTGAACTGCCCTGAACAAATGCATTCCACTTTCTTACAAAACAGTGCCGGCCCAAGGGGGGGTGCGAATGTAGGCGATCGCCTAAGGCCCCGCGCTTATAGAGGCCCCGCTCCTGGGCCATTTTATTGCTATCTCATAAGACTCATAATGCTTCCACTGATAAAGGAACCATTATGTACATATCTATTATAGAGGTTACTTTTAAGCAACCAGAAATTTTAACAAGGAATTTACTATAAGATAAAAAAATATTTTCTGATTACTGTCCTCTATTAAAGAGATGTTAGTTATTCAAAGAGCCTGACACTGGTCGGGTAGAACAGAAAAGCAAGGCCCTGGGTAGGAGGCAAAACTGCCACCCGAGAGGTACTTGTGTATCGGATGAGTGAATCGGGTACACCCGCCGGAAAAGGCTGTAAGTAAACCCAGTGAGTCAGACTTCTTGTATTTTTCATTTTAGTAAATTCAAAAATGCATATTTTAGTGTAGAGATTGAAGATGAAATTCTTTGAAATATAGATGGCATCGAAGGAACAACCGCACCAATTCATTAGAAAATTCAGGATGTCCTACATCAATCTTACCTAGCAAACAACAGTCCTTAAAATAATTTCTGTTAATCTGATTTTGTTACTCATACTTCAGGAAAATGCAAAGCTCCAAGGTGAATGTAAGACCTCAGCAGGTTCATCCTTTTCTTTTCGCTTCACTTTGAGATCGTTAATATCCTGAGAGTTGGAATCCTGAATGTCACTCCTGAGAATAGCTACTTAGTGAAAGAGGACGTCTTTCCTGTCTGACTTGCTCTAACCAGCCGGAATTTTCTTCTTCATTAGGTGCACATTTTCTTAAAGTTTCTCGGATCGGAATCATTAGCTGAGAGACTTTATTTAGTGTTTGATTCAGTCTCCTTCTGATGATCCCCTTCTGACTGCTTGTGGGAACGACTGCTAAAGTTGAAAGAACGTTTTACTTTTTTTTTTTTTTTTCTACGACATTAGTCAGAACTTATAGTGAAAAATATTTCATTAATACTAAAATGCTTTCATTTAAAATGCATTTTTAAAGGTGTGAAAAATGATGAGATATAGTATAATAATGTTAACTTTTTTTGCTAATATTCTTTAAAATTGGAATTGTAAATTTCTCTACAGAGTGTTTGAATTGAAACATAGAATACTCATTTTTTCTAATAATCCTTACATAAGTAAATTCTACAAACGTAAATTCAATCTTTTTACCTAAATATCGATGCTATTAAGTTTAATCTTACGTAAGTATGCTTTAAACATAATTTTCTTTTATAAACTCATGCTTCACAGGAAAAAAAAAATTAACGCAATTTAAATCATTACAATAAAGCACACTTCGAAATCATATGAAATCGACCACGGAATAGATAAAAAATATTCTTTTACAATAACTTTATTGTACCTTTAACAACTACATAAAGGTTGGCAGTAATAGAAAAAACGGATGGACTAAAAATAAAGAACCTTCTAACCTCGAATAAATCTAAAATACATCGTATCCTAATCCCTAGTAGCACAACTAGTTCAAAAAACGTTGAAATTACGTTGGAAACACGCTTTTTGACGTTAAAAAACGTGTTTTAAACGTCTTTTGGACTAATTGTGCTACTAGGGATACGATGTATGTTCGTATACGTTCGTACGTGTCATGTTACGCTGAACCCTGACTCTGTCACAATTCCGGTTCAACCCTCAAAAATAAAACTTTTACCATCATTAATTCAATTAGATTAAAAAGTTGTCCTCTAATATGTATAATGCTCAACATTCGTGGTGCGATCGGCCTAAAAAATTTCATAAATTTGTAAAAAAATATGCGATACTTCTAAAATCTGAAAATCCACCCGTACCCTGATTTTTAAGCGATGTTTTGCTATTGAAGGGAAAATTACGATTACGATTCGCTTAAAATAGTTCTAAATTACGCAGTTCACTTTTTTTTTTAAATAAAATGGTTTTCTATGCATTAAGCTTTGATATAGGGGAGGATGTTCTTACCAAACGAAATGTTTCGAATGCGAAAAGTTTCTGCAGAGTATGCAATTCCCATTTCGGTATATAACAAAAATGGAACTTATTTATTTTAAGAGGATAAAGATTAAATATTCTGAGTGTTAGACATTCTACCGCCAGTTGTAATTGTTTCCACAACGGACTTTATCCACTAGTTCAATTAAAGTATACAACACAATCTAACCCACGGCTCAGTTAGAATTGAAAAATTATTAGAAAACATCTTAGTAACCAGATTTCAGCCGCCCTATTTATTCCTTAGGCCAGGCATGGGCAAACTCTGAAAAGTTGCGGGTCAAACTTTGAGAGGTTGGTGAAATCGCGGGCCGTATAGTCGGGGTTTGCATAGGCTGCTGTTATTGTGGGATTAAGACCAATTATCCACACGTGGAATCTAGGCCGATGAGTGAGGTGCTCTCTGTGGGAGGTCTTTCTAAGGGGTCCTAACCATTATTTAAAAGTCAAACATTGCCGCAACAGCCCCTCTGCGGGGCCAAGCACTGCCTCCTAGACACAGAAAGCCTGAGCGTTGAAGTTTTAACGCCATCATTAGGCCTTCAAGTAATGACGTCACCACTTTCATTCTCAGAAAGTAAAACTATTTCAGTTTTCTGGTGAATGCTACAAATATTAAAAAGTATCTTAAGCTAAAGATAAAAAATAAAATACGTTTGTGATACAAAACAATTCATCGTGATCTACTCCCTTATTACATTATGTAATTAGTTACAGTTAAAAACTGCCCTTTTTTGCAAAATTAAATTTACTATCTCAGTTCATTAATATATTGTTATGAGAGAGTAAATTCACCAGAAATTTCGGATAGTTTTACTTTATCAAAACTAAACTCTGATGACGTCATCTTTGACAGACCTACTGATGACGTAAAGGCTTGGTGGGCAGCAGTGGTTAGGTTTTCTATGTCTAGGAGGCAGTGGCCAAGGCCTGCGCTGCCGAACCGCGCCATAGGCTCTGGAGTGCGGATGCATATGCCTCGGCCAGGTGGTCAGCCTGACGCGGAAGCCCCCAATGTTTGAACCCAAGCAAGCTTGGTCCTCATTTTATCGACCCACTCAAAGGATGAAAGGCTGAGTTGACCCTGCCCAGCCCAGAATTCGGACCCCGGACCTGTGGAACGGCGCTAACCATTACACCACCGGGCTTCAACCATTATTTAAGCTAAGGGGATTTACACGGGATTTTGAATGGTTTATTTGGGTTTTATACAGGATTCTGCGGGCCGGCAGTTGCCCGTATGTGGCTTAGGCGATGATAAAATAAATGAGTTGAAACCTTCATCTGCAGTGAAAAGTATGGGAAACAAAGCTGATGACTGATCACGTGCAAAATTAATTTGAATGGAGTTTCAAAGATCGCTTCATTATAAACGGTTGTCAAATAAAAAAAATCGTCTGGGTTACTATATTTAAATATTTCTTGTCAACTTGGCGGAATAAGGAGGTAAAAGAATTCAACTCTTTGCCGTTATTAAAAAAACTCGGAATTTTCATGTTACGTCACAGGAACTTTTTTTTTCCGTGTATCACTGCAAAGGGTGCCATTTTCATTTAAATTATTCAGTTGAGCTGAAACTTTCATGCATTTTTGAAATTCGCATATCATAATTCAATAAAATACATGAAAAATATTTCCAGTGCCTATAGTTTTTAATCTACGCGGGAAAACATTTAGTTTTACGCTAGTTACAAAAGGGTGAAGTAGTAAATGCAGGCAATTTTTGACAGACGATTCCAATAGTTTTACATTAGTAACTGTGAATTAAGAATAATTAAATTATTTTCGTACAATCCATCAAGGTGGTTGCGGGGAATGGCAAACGGGATTTGCTTCCTCTTTATCTTTCGCTATTTGCCAGGAAGACAGTTTTAAATAATAAAAAACGTTTTTATTCTAAAAAAAATATGTAGCTGAAAGGTGTAATATATCTAGTTATTAAAATACTTATTTGCCTGTGAAATGGATATCAAGTTCTATTTATTTTGTGTCTTTGCGAAATTAATTTTTACTACAATATACCGATGACGTCTATTTTTTAATCCGCCCCCAAACTTATTTGAGCGCTCCTTTTACAAAGATCACATCAACTGTGTTTCCCAAACTATCAGTTGATGGCGCTACCGTCCCAAACAAAAAATGTTACATTTTGAGGGTTTTAGAGTGCTTTTTCAGTCACGTGACCTAACTCAATCGTTTCCTGGGCCCAAAAGTCCCACGTACGAAATAAAAAAAACAAAACATCCATAGAGCCATTTTCGAGATCGCTCGGACAAACATACATACATACATACATACAAACATACATTCCGTGTTTAATAGTATAGGGATAAATGCTTGGGGAGGGAATTTTGGGGGGAAAAACCCTAACCAAAGAAAAGTAATTAAAGCAATTGAATAGAAGATTTTAGAAAAAGAAGTCTTAAACAGGATTGCAAAAGGAAGGTATCTTTGAATAAAACGTATTACTCTTTTTTATCCTTTACAAAATTAAAAGAAGGTGCGCCAACATAAAAAAGAGAAAGAATATACAGGTAAAAGAAAAAAAATGATGAATTGAACACAAGAAAATATCCTTTGGGATGTCTACATTAGAGTTCTTATGTACACAAATGAAAGAAAAACTTGAACGACGATAAAAACGCATGATTGTCCTTTTCTAGTTTTCAAGGCGTATTTAATGTTACACGGTTCAGAAAAATAAACTGCTTTTATTGACCAACTGAAAAAAAGATCACCACTTAATGAAAAAAGAGAAACATTCAAAAATTTCTTTTTAATTTTTTGAGACTAATTAAATGCTGATAAAAAAAGTAAGGTATTTTCCCCTAAAACTGAGCTTTTATAAATTTCATTTTAATACGCCAGAAAAGCAGTTAGAATTAAAAGAAAAAAGAAAAAAAAACATATGCATTGCTTGATATTATTTTTTAAGAAAAGACGTACTTCCCTACAGTTAGTATTAATGTCTTTCTTTCAATAGTATAAAACATGCAGGGTGTTTTGAAACTCATGTGCAAAAATTTAAGGTGCAGTACTGTGAGCCATGATTGTTCAGCAATCAATCACATAGCAATGTGGTGTCTGAAACGTCCTCCTCATAGTCCTGTCAATAATCATTTTGGAATAAAAGTGAACTTTCTGAGTATGGTTCATCAAAAACTAATGGATCTTTCAAGAAAAGCCACTTGATTAAAACTGGTTAGTAAAAGGATTGATTACTAAATTAGAGATTATACAAAGATTACAAGATTGAATATAAAAGTGATTATTAACAGGCAAATGCAAACAACGTTTCCTACCCCACACCTATGTGATTCTAAACCGCCTTAGCTTCCTCTACCATCCCTTAAATTTTTGCATATGAGTTGCGAAACACCCTGTATAACATCGATTATTCGAACGTCTTTTAATCGGAACAATCCATTAACCGATGTCGGTTATTCGATTTCTTTCTTTTTTTCAGCTTCTATTATCCGAAATTATTTAAAACGACCCTTTTTGTGAATGCTGAAAAGAAATAAAAAGGTTACAGACATTGTGAAACTTGCTTACCGACATTTTTAGCACGTTGGTAGGTTTTTAAAACTGTGGGATCAAAGAAATCCCACAGAGATATACTGACACTCTAGTTGTAGACTTGAAATTGCTTAACTTTTTACAGAACGCATTCAGATCCAGGCATATTTAATTGAGTTTTTTGCATATTATGCCTTCTAATATGTTATTTAAATGGGGGGGAGGGGGAACTGCACCCCCTAATTTTCACTGTGTTCCCAATTGGGAGCATTGGTCATTTCTGACCGTACTTTTTGGGGCTATACATTTAATTACACTTTTATGGACAGTTTAAATATTAAGAATAAATGAAAGATTTATTTTTATAAATTTAAATAAAGATAGGAATTAAGTTTGAAGGGGTGGGGGTGTATCAAGATAGCTTCTATAAATTTATAAAAATGGCTGTTTTTATGATTTTTTATCCAGTTCCCCCACTAATGATAGAAATGCAAATTCTATTTCAAAAGATCAAGTCTTTTAACTACATCTGCTAATTTTTTCAAGTCAATATTGATAAAAATTAATTTTTTAATGTATTTTTAATTTCATTTTCCCAATAGGTAACATTGGCCTGTAAAAAAGGATGAGTATTTTCAGATTATAACAATGAACAAGGATTTTTTAAAGCATTTAATAGGGGTCTGTATATTTGAAAAACATTTTATGCGTTTCAGAAAGTTTTTCTTAATTTATGAAGTGGACTTTTTCATTCTTATCTTTTTACTGGTGTATTCGGATTTTGAAAGGCTAGGCTAGGATACTAGGTAGACGGTAGGTTGTGCTAGTGGTTGGGATTGGTTACTTTTTTCATTGATGTAGGATTAATAATTTTGTGGGATTCTATTAGACTAAATGATTTATTTGAAGTACAGGTTCGTAAGCAAGAACCCTCTGAATTTTATTTAGTGACTGTTGAGTAGTCGCCAAATGTTTTCGATTCACAGTCCGAAGCGACGGTGAACCGGTAATTTTTTTGAGGAATCTATTAAGAAAATGAAGTGCATGAATTATATTCAGATTAAAAAATCAACAAATATTTTTTTAAGCATTTACTAGAGGTCTGTAAATTAAAAAAAAATTAGGCGTTTCAGAAAGTTTTTCGTCATTGAGGAACTGGACTTTTTTTTATTTTGCATTCTTTTCTTTTTACTTATGTATTCCGATTTTTAAAGATCGAAATAAACTTTTAAGTACTTTATTCAGTCATGTAAAATGACTGAATAAAGCATCTGTCCACTGATGTAAAAACTTTAAATGTTATCTAGAAAATCTTCCCAAGTTTGTGTTTTTTAATTTACCAAATTTGAAGAAAAAATATTGTTGTGTTGGAAGTTGTTCTTTAAACAATGAGTCAGATATGATTTATTTTTCTTATAATAGAACGACTAGTTTCTGAGAGCTGTGTTTAAATTAAGAAGAATAGTATTTGTAACATTGTTCTCGATGGACGTCTCCAACAATGGAAAACTTTACAAACATCAGTGCGGTATACTACCATGGGTCAAAAGTGATCCCTTAGTTAGGGCACACCGTTGAATCCCGAATGCAAGAGCTTCAGATTATATGCGGATCAATTTCGCTGCCGAAAAAAGTTGTGCAAGCTCGTTCCAGAGAATCTGTGAATATAACTTAACCTACTAGTAATCTCACAAACACCAGAGATTCCCTGAATTGGCGATTACTATAGAACGTTTAGCTATAGGTTACATCTCGTCTCAGAAACCTTTTTAAATATTGGGGATCTCGGGGGTTCCATAAATGTGGAATTTTACTAATGTTCTCAATCAGTTCTATATCGTGTTCGGTATCGCTGAGTCTTTCGCCATCTTGTGACGTAGGAAGCTTTAAGATTACCTGGCATTCCAACAACCAGCAACACTTTCGCCTCTGAAAGAAAAAGTGGGAGTTGAACGTTACCTTGATAACAGAGGGAAATTTGCAGGAAAGAAGTTTCCGCAACTTGGTTACGGCAACCAAACTGCTCGAATTTTTCTTCTTGTAATAAGGCCTTAATAGGCCCTAACACGTATTTCCGCTAAGTTTTGGAGGAAACCACGGAAAACTTCGAACGGTTAGGTCAGCGGATTTCACCTGGTTTTGAACCATTCACCTTCCGCCTCCCAGTTCAAAGCGCTATGCGCTCGGACACTGGTGTGTCCTGCAACAAGTCGAATAGCGTCCAGTCGTAATCTAGTAGAAGTAAGAGTAACAATCTCTAACTCAGTAGGCTGAGGGTTTGATTCTAAGGATAGCAGAATATTTTATTCAGCAGCCTTTGTAAAACGGAAAGATTAGTCTTAGTAAAGGCTTAGTAAAACGGTCTAGATTTCTCAATAACGGAAAATACAAGATAGAACGGCGATTTTCTTGGAACTTTCCTGCCAGTCGTTTTTCCGTTGATTTACAGGTATATTTTAAACAGTGAACCTATTCATGATGTCCGACTCGAGCTACTCGAGGTGATAAACAAGGTTCCCAGCTGAGTAACTCGAGTTTTACTTGAACTCCCCAAAGATTTTCCTTGGGAAGTTTCAAGAGATAAATCACATGACCTTTACATGCTGTTTTCTTTCGCTTCGTTGTTGTTTTAGTTCTATCCTACCCAAATATTGTCCGGCATGTCAGTATCCCCGAGTAGCTCATGTTTTACTTGAGATTTACTGAAATGTGACAGTCTGAACACACCCTTTGTTGGAGCAACAAGAACAGTGCGATCCCCTAATAGTCCGGGAGCCAGCAACAGATTTTTGCGACCAAAATCCTCTCAGCACATAATTTCTCAGATGATTAAGACGGTTGTGTGTTGAAGCATGGTGTTCGTCAGCTGCCGCACCATGGGTGGGTTGGGCGGCGGCCGCCTTCCAGACACGTAAAAAAAAAAAAAAAAAAAAAATTCAGTCATTTCCTCCCGGTTGAAAATTTCTGAAATAATAGTTGGCATAGTACTTGTTTGAAAAAAACCGCCAGCTGGCCAAACGGCGGTGGATTTACGTCAGCTGCTACGAACATGTAAAAAAAATTTTTTTTTCAATGATTTCCTCCCGGTTGAAAATTTGACAGATGTTAGTTTACATTCTACTTTAAATAAAAAAACAAGTCAGCTGGCTGTATGCCGGTGGAAAACCCGTCAGCTGGCACAGTGAAAGTGTGACGCGGAAAGGTAGTGTGGCCGTCCGCTAGCCTATTTCAATGCACCAGCTGACGGGTTTTCCCCCGGCATACGGCCAGCTGAATTTTTTTTATTATGGCAAGAATTATGTCAACTATTATTTGACAAATTTTCAACCGGAGGAAATAACACACTTTATTTTATTGGACACAACGCGCTGATATCCTCAATAATCCTACTATTTTTCATAATTATGTATAGAAATATAAAAAAGAAACAATCTGTGCTACTTTAAAAACATGAAAACCACCGGTTTCCTCATTTTTAAGCGATTTTTTGGCATTTTCAGCTCCATTTTATTTCTCCGAGTCAAAAAAGTTTATCATTTGTGTGACAAAATTCGGCTCTGCAAGCGGAAAAGGACGTTATATTGACGTTATATCCGGCTTTGAAGGAAAAATTGTGATTCCTTCCTTTTAAATTGCTTTTCTAGATTACACAGTTTAATTTTTCTTCTCAAAATAAATCGAGGATTTATAAGCGGACTTCGAGCCAAGCAAAGAAATCGTCTGCCTGTATATAAGAATGGCTATGTATACAAAATGAAATCTTTCGAATGCGAAAATTTTTCATGTTTTCAGAATAGCATAATTTGATCGTTTTGGGAATGTAAAAATTAATATTTTGGAATTGGAGATATTTTGTTATTCAGTCGCTTGATTATTTCCTGATTATGTTTGCAACTCACCTGCAGGACGCGTTGTGTCCAATAAAATTAAAGTGCGTTAATTTCCTCCCGGTTGAAAATTTGTCAAATAATAGTTGACATAATTCTTGCCATAATAAAAAAATTCAGCTGGCCGTATGCCGGGGAAAACCCGTCAGCTGGTGCATTGAAATAGGCTATGCGGCGGCCACACTACCTTTCCGCGTCACACTTTCACTGTGCCAGCTGACGGGTTTTCCACCGGCATACAGCCAGCTGACTTGTTTTTTTATTTAAAGTAGAATGTAAACTAACATCTGTCAAATTTTCAACCGGAGGAAATCATTGAAAAAAAATTTTTTTACATGTTCGTATGAGCAGCTGACGTATAATCCACCGCCGCTTGGCCAGCTGACGGTTTTTTTTCAAACAAGTACTATGCCCCAACAATTATTTCAGAAATTTTCAACCGGGAGGAAATGACTGAATTTTTTATTTTTTTTTTGCGTGTCTGGAAGCCGGCCGCCGCCCAACCCACCCATGGTGCGGCAGCTGACGATCACCAGGCTTCAACACACAACTATCTTAATCATCTCACGAATTATCGGCCGGGAAGAAATAACTGACCAAAATCTGTCGCTGGCTCCCGGACTATAAGAGTGCTTTTAAGAAAACTTCGTGACAGAGCTACATGACAAAGGATGACCAGTTTACTCAATATAATTTACAAGAAAACTTACCTTTAAATCGTTTCAAGTTTTTGCTTCAAAATAAATTTCCATGTGTAATTTGAATTTAGATACTTACTAGCTGAAGTACCCGTTCTTCGCACGGGAATGAATGGACTTTTTGATATTGCGATTTGTGGTGATTACCATTGTAATAAACAGATATAGCAAAATGGATATCACGTTATATTGTGTCCAATAATCATGCATACTGAATTGCAAGGCAATCGTTTGTACGGTGCAGAAGGCCATGCGGCGTAGCGCAATCTAGTGGAGAGTTTTAGCAAAACGGATACGGCGAAAATATTCTTCGCATTCAGATATCGATGTATACGAATTTTCATGACGATCGGCTGGACAGTCCTGAAGTTCATGTGTTGGCGCGACATCTAGTGGTAAGTTATAGGAAAATGGATAGCTCCAAACTCTTCCCCGTGTTCAAATATCTATGTATACCAATTTTCATAACGATCATTTGCACAGTCAAGAAGTGATACACTGCAGGGCCATCTAGTGGTTAATTAAAGTAATGATTTGCTACAGCGCCGTCAAGTGGCGAGTTATAGCAAAATGGATAACGCCAAAATATTCTCATTGTTCAAATAGCTATGTATACTGATTTTCATAGCGACCGTTTGAATGGTCAAGAATTTGGCCTGCTGCAGCGTCATCTAGTGGCGAGTTAAAATAATAATGCATTGCAGTGTCATCTAGTGGTGAGTAACATCAAAAGGAACGCAGTTAGAATATATTCTTCGTGCTCAAATGTGTAAGTATAAAAAATTTTATGCCGATCGGTCGAACGGTATAGAAGTTGATGCGTTGCAGCGCCATTTAGCGGCAAGTTACAGCAAAATGGATAGTGAAAAATATTCTCCGTGTTCTAATATTCGCGTGTACCAAATTTCATCGAAATCGGTTGGACGATATTCGCATAGCAAACAGCTAAACGGAATAGAATTCGACGTTGTGCTGCGGCACCTAGTGGCAAGTTAAGGAAAACGGATAGCATAAAAACCTTCTCCATCATAAAAGACTTAGGTGAACCAAATTTCATGGTGCAACGGTGCTCAACGGTGCTGGAGTTTTTCAACCTCATAAACACATACCAACATTCATTTTTATCTATAACCAGTGTTATTATGTATACCAGTCTCAAATAAAATCCAGTTTCAAATCTAAGCCTCGCCAAAGTGCCAACATACGCCATTTTGCATTCGCCATTTTTTTCAGGGAATCATTCGAAGCATTGACTTAGCAGCAATCAATATGGGAAATGGTTCGGCCGCCAAAAAGTAAAGCACACATTTATTTGAAAAGGGGAATCCCTTAATACAACCGAATTTTTTAAAATTATCAACTATAACGGGTTTTATTCATCGTTACTCCGATGTACTAAATAAGAAGATTTCAATTTTCTGAAATTTGGCGGAATTCCCCCAACTTAAATCAATGTACTCAATTGGCGAGAATTCTGAAGATAGATCGCTTGAAATCCCTTAATAACTGCATTATTTCTTCACGGATCATTAAAATTTAACGCTGTATTCTAATAAAACCTTTGCACTTGCTTTCAAAAATCTATTTCCTTAAGCTCTCAATAAATTGCGCCAAGCCGAAAACTGTGCAAACCGCTAGAACTCACTTTCTCAAAATCAGCATTTCAGCCATTTTATTTTTTCGCCAAACTAAAAAAAAATTACATATTAGCCTCGGAAATCTTCAATTCTTATTTTTTGCGTGTAAAGCATTACATTCCTGCTCTGATTTCCCATGCACACGATATTATAATAAAAAATTAATAATCTTACAAATATAAACTAACAAAAAAAATCATTATTATTCTTTTATTTCTACTTTGAGAATTTAAAACATCTTATTCGGAAAAATCGCCACACATGGCAACCACGATCCTTATTTCACACTTTTTTCACTACAGGGTTTACAATTACGAAAAGGTTTTTGCATGGAGAACATAAAAAATCTCTTAAATTCCGGGAACGGGTGGACTTTTAAAGTTTTAAAGTGAACTATTATTTATTCTATATTATTTTACATATCTGTGCAAAATTTCAGGCTGATAGGTCCATTTTTGTGGATTTGTATACCACTCAAATCCACAAACAAACAAACAGAATTTCATTTTTATTT
>JAWZYV010000898.1:0-19659 GCA_038373885.1 Cheiracanthium punctorium | reverse complement strand
CATGTTTTGTAATATTTGTAAATATTTACTTATTGTAACCAAGATTCAATTATAGATTTTTGCATTTATACAAAGTTCGCATATTCTTTATTGATAAAACACACCACTAAGCAACGACGCAACAGGATGCATTTTTGGTTTCTGAACGTACAATGTGCATCGATTGTTTCGTATGGGCTTTTTAAATTTCGGTAAAATTTAATAAAGTCATCTGCAACATAACTGTGCTAATGCGTTGTCCATGCTTTACGAAATGCAAGATAAGATAAAATAGTATTCAGCATCATGTAATGTTATTCATATGGTATGTATGAATGCTATAAATTAAACCTAAAAAAGAGAATTATATGATGTAGAAATATGGCATTTTTCGAAAGAGAAAAGTTTCGTCTGCATACCGTAAAGTCCTTACTTTTCTGATCGCCAGTGACAATGACGTAGTTTTTGTGGCATCATGTTGCAATCGTCTCAAATTTCCACTCATGGAGTCAGCTTTTCGTCAGAATTCCAGCAATTTTTCACTATAGAGATTCTTATCACTGGGTTTAATTCGAATTATATGTGTAAGGAAAATATTCGTCTCCTACCGTGCGGAGAACGGGTAAGCAGCTAGTCTATAGTATTAAAATCTGTGCGCGTCTGTCTGTCTGTCTGTAAGTGTGTAGCATCATCTCTTCCGAAAATGATGGGAGTTGAGTTTCGATCGAGGTGTCCACGGATTCGGAAAATTCCGAGGAAGGTCTTCCGCTAATTTAAATTTCAAAATTCGAATTAGTATAGGAGATATTGATAAAAAACCCGTCAAAAACACTAAATTTTGCTCTCCGTAATTCCGCGATTGTAACCCCCTGTAGTGAAAAAATGTGAAATAAGCATCGAAGTTGCCATGTTTGGCTATTTTATTAAATTATTTAGACTCCTGCAGCAAAAATAAAAGAATAATGATTTTTTTCTGTTTAGATTATTTACATTCTTTAATTAAAGTATTGCGTGCGTGTGAAATCAGAGTAGGAATTCAATGTTTTTTATGTGTAAAAGAATAAGGGATTGGGAGATTTCCGAGACTATATGTATATTTTTTAGTTTGGCGGGGGAAAAAATGGCTGATTTGGCGATTTTGAGAAAGTAGCAATTCTACCGATTTGCACAGTTTTCGGCTTGGCACAAATTACTCAGAGCGTAACGAAATAGTATTTTTAATTACAAGTATAAGTTTTATTAGAATACTTCGATTTTTCACACAGAAATAATGCAGTTATTAAGGCGATTTTAAATGATGTACAGAATTTCCACTAAATTAAGTAAACTGATTTAAGTTAGGGGAATTCCGCCAAATTTCAGAAAATTGAAATTCTCGCATTTTGTACATGGTAGTTAACGGTGATTAAAACCCGTTATAGTTAATAATTTAAATAGCTGCTACTTGCCAATTAGCTGCCTGCATTAAATTCAGGCGATCGAACCATATAAATGATAGATAACTATTTCCCATTTTGATTGCTGTTAAATCAATGCTTGGAATGATTCCCTGAAAGCAAAAAAATTTCGCAAAATGGTGTATGTTGGCATTTTGGCGATTGAAGTATTATACGTATAATTAATAATTGATTCTTTTATGTTTAAGCAGCGCTACGTTTCTTTTATTGGAAACTGTTAGAAACAGACGTAATTAATACTGTCTAATATATTTTTTGTTTTACGAATTGAAATGTATGTTGATTCCTATTATTGTACATTTCTTAGTAAAGTAGGCGAAAAATATTCAAATGTAGTGCAACTCTGTTCGTATTATGAATTCCGTTCCATAATTGAGATGAGTCAATGTCACTAGCGTATGCATAGAAAAAATTTTCTTTTTAATTCCGCCAAACAGGGTATTGCAAATAAGCTTTAGTGTCAAGTTTAATTTGTGATTTGAGCTATTTAGCATCGACTGGTGGCGTTAATTACGCCAATATTGCAGTTCTAGCAAAGCAAACATAGATAACTCATTTCGTGTTCTATTTTTAACATTGCTATAGTTTCCGGAGCAACGGAATCCATTGTAAAAACGAAATTCATTGTAAAAATAATCGAAGTTTTTATGCAATTCTATATACCTTTAATTTTATTTCCTTCGCGTGTGGATGTCATAAGCAAGAGCGTATGTCCGGCGCGTATTTGTGTAACCCCATTGTGTTAATCAGAATTTTCTGGCGTCAGATTTTTTAGACAATTTTTTTTTTACCGCGGAGATTGCGATTCTGAAGTATATTGATCACTGATACATGAAAAAAAAGATCAATTATATGCAAGCAGGAGTAGGCAGAAATTTTTCATGGGAATATTACGACTACTGCAACTCACATATATGTACACGTCTGTGTGATAATGGAATGAAGAATATACATTTTGTATGGCAAAAATCTCCCCATGGGGGGGTTATGACCACCGATCCCCTCCTTGGCTACGCCACTGTACGCAAGCATAAGTTGTCACGTCAGGAAAAACCGTCGTAGATGGCAAACACCGAAGTTGTTTTAGAGTTATACAGAATTAAAAATTTTACTTTTAGTAAAGTTTACTTTTGATACAGTTCGGATATTTGCTTTTAATCCATTTCGGCTACCAAGGTCAGATGAAATATTAGTAAATACAGCAACCCAGAATTTTCTTAACTATTGAATTTGACACTATGCAACTGCAGTATATTCCCCCGTTCCGTGTAATGGGAATCCGTGTTGTATGGATCCTGCGCTGTACTCCAACTGGAGTGCGGAGTGCGCGGTATAATCGCGGCAAAACGTATCTGCGCTCCGTAAAAATACAATGATGTTTGGTGTTGCCATTCCAAAGGTATGTTAATTACAGGAGCTAAAGCGTCATAATATCAGAACATATGTCTCATTTTACCGTGCTGTACCAAAACCTCCTATAGATAAGAAAGCCAAAACGCAGTAACCATAGCGTATTCGTGAAGTACTGTACCTAGGCTGAAGGGCTTGTATCTTTGGCCGCACTTATCACTTTATTGGCGGTAATTTGTTGCGAACGTTGGCGACAGAGGTTACGAATTTGAGTTATCGACATATTCCTTGGCGACGTACTACTGGCGAGGATCGTTTCGTTAGCCTTTCTTTTACTTGCACGTGTTGGTTTGTTATAACGTGATTTTTTAATTAGAATATTTGTAGGATATCTAAATATTTGTTTTGTCTCTTGTTTTTATCTATCTCACGTCTCGATGCCCTACCCTAGTTCTAGTAGCACAAATAGTTCAAAAAACGTTCAAATTACGTAGGAAACACGTTTTTTGACGTTAAAAAAAAGTTGTTTTAAACGTCTTTTGGACTAATTGTGCTACTAGGGTATAAGTGCATTGTACCACGATGTCGTGGTAATTATGATTTAAATGGAGTAAAAGTATCAACGTTTGCTTTCCCATCTGATGAAGAACTCCGGAAAAAGTGGCTAACTCGTAATCCAAGAGAAAACTTTCAAGTAACACCGAGTGCAAGTGTAAGTATATTTTAGCTTTTATATGATGTTTTAAGAAATGTATATTGTATTTTCATCATACATTTTCGTATCTACATCAATATTTTGTACAATGCCATTTTGGTTGGGTTTTAATTGCTCTAAACATGAAACGCACACCTACAATCTGTTATGTGTTTTCGTATTTTAGTCAAAAACTTTCAAGTAAATATATATATAATTTTTTTTATTGGATGCATTTTGTGAGCATTTCCACGTTAAAGTAGAAATTACATATGCATGCATTTGCCTATCTTAAAATTAATAACAGTGCAATAATAGGATCTTAACTTTTATGAATTTCATTTAATGTTATGCCAAGCAGTAATATATATTTCTCATGTCATATAATTATGTATTGAGTAGTAAATGCCATATGGCTTATGTCAGACAAACTGCAAATTACGTAAATTTAATAGCCTCTTCAACAATAAAAATCGTGGACACACAATATTTTAATATTTATGCATTATTTGTATCACAATAATATTAAAAGACTTGATGAACAATGTTTAAAGAGAATGTATAGAATTCGTGAAAGGAAATAGATTAAATTAGTCACAAATAACTATCTAATTTTCAAATCAAAAAGACTGAAATCAATACAGTTATATATTTTTATTCTCCAGCTAGAAATAATTAAAAATTAAGACAATTTAATTTTTTTAATACGTTAAATGTAACCAAATTTCCAACCTTTGAGATTTTGTATTCATTTGTTTCAATGGTTTTTTTTTAAATGTGACTTTTCACTGCTTAAGAGAGAAGTTGTACCCCCCCCCCCTTTCCCACTTCAGAATGATGCTTTGCCAAAATTTAATTTAAAAAAAGCATAAAAATCATCATAAAACTTAGTGGAATGTCATTAATACAATTCTTCATGTTTAGTTCTAATTAGAAAACATCAACACCTGAGAATTCCATTGAAAGATCAAGCATTTAAAAAGATTTCTGTTTTATATTTTAAGTATTTGTTCAGAGTGTTCTTAAGTGTAAACATATTATTACTTGAAATTTACCAAACTGCACTTGGTGATTGTTATTGTTTATACAGTATTTATTTATTTGTCAACACTAAAAGTAAAGGGTATCAATTTCTGTGAAATACATTGCTCGAAATTCTTACATAGTTTGAGACCTTCTTTTCACCTATATATAGTGAAAGAGAATATAATCTAGTTAAAAAATATTTTAACCATTTCTCGTGCCTCTTCCTACAATGCTGTTGTGGATTCACTCTACAGTTTGAGATGCAATGGGTTTTAGAAAATGGCTTTTATAAACTGCCCATTATTTTAAATTGTTGTGTACTATTTGGGTTATGTGTTTTCGTATTTTACTCAAAAACTTTCAAGTAAATTTATAGAATTTTTTTTTAAATGTCTAATTGGATCACTTTTGTGACCACTTCCATGTTAAAGTAGAAAGTACATATGCATGTATTTGCCTATCTTAAAATTGATAACAGTGTAATAATAGGATCTTAACTTTTATGAATTTCATTTAATGCCATGCCAAGCAATAATATATATTTCTCATGTCATATAAATATGTATTGAGTAGTAAATGCCATATGGCTTATGTTTTTAAAAAATAAGCAAATAAATATAAGTTCACTAAATCTCTCTCTTATTTTTAAATTTGTAAGGAAAAAAAATAATTTAGATGATTACGCTATTTGTTTTGATCCGTATGTTCGCTTTTGACTTACTACGGTGGAATTCTGCTCTCAGCGAGGCTTTGCTAGAATAAAATTGCGGAAGGGCGAAAAAAGCTTTCGCTCTGTATTCCTTCGGCAGGGGGGAGCGGAGTCCAGCCTAGGTAGGTGACGTCAGAAATCTTGTGGTACGGCTTTGTTATCTATAGGAGGTTTTGGCTGTACAAGTCCCTTTTAACGAGTTACACGAAAACGATCGTAATGTTTTCGCCGTGTTCTAAGAATTCGTGTTGTAGACCCATGTTATAAAGGGATCAACTGTAATTGGTAAAAAATGAAATATGACATTAGTTATTTATATATTGCGAATTGACAGCGAGGTCAACGTCAGTTTTATGTAACAAGTGTGATACTGCATTAAGAGATCAAAAAGGTTAGTAAGCTTTTTCTCAGAAGTTACATCACGAACGTTTTCATTTACAAAAGCGACATGATTTTCACCGGAGCAGGGTGCATTTTTGGCTTTTAAACGTAAATGATGCATCCATTGTTTCATGTAGGTTTTGTTAATTTAGGTGAAATTCAATAAAGTCCTCGGCAAAATAACAGCCCTAATGCATTGTCCACGCTTTTCGAAATGCAAGATAAAATTGTAACCAACATCATGTAATGTTATTTATGTGGTATATATTAATGCTATAAATTAAACCTCACAAAGAGAATTATATGATGTACAAATCAGGCATTTTACGAAAGAGAAAAGTTTTGCCTGCATACCTTAAATTTCTTTCTTTTTTGATCGCTAGTCACATTGACGTAGTTTTTGTGTCATGTTGCAATCGTCTAAAATTTGCACTCATGGCGTCAACTTTTAGTCGCGATTCAAGTATTTTTTCACGTTTTGAGATTCCGCATAACTGGGTTTAATTCGAATTATATATGTGTTAGGAAAATATGTGTTTCCCACCGTGCGGAGAACGGACACGCAGCTAGTTATTAATTAAAAACTGTTTTATTGCCCGCAAAACTGATTTATGCTTTTGAAATAAAGCAGAAATTCTTTCACATGCATTTGAAAAACATGAAATGGCATTCAAATTATGTTGATTTTACGCAAAATTAAAAAGCATTAAGAAGAAAAGTCCAAATGTGATTCTTAAAGTTTATAAATTTCCAAATCCTGCCAATAATATAAATGTGTACGTTTGTGTGTTTAGATGTTGTTGACTGAATCACACAAAACTGGTTAAACGGATTTGGAAAAATTTGTAATGAAGATAGCTTATGCCCTGGATTAACATACAGGCAACCTTTCATGCATATAGCATAAATAATTCTTTTACAAAAACACTCAAAATAATTCTAATGCATTATGCTCTATGGAAATTTTATAGCTACTAAACCGATTCTAAAACTTTTTTGACTAATTGAAAGTTACACTTTTCTGAGTATTACTGTTTGTTTGTTTGAGGATTAAGACCGATTGACTGCACTAGGGTCCTAGGCCTATATGGGGAATTCCTCTGTGGGGAACTTTCTAAGGGATCCTAGCCCGTATTTACGCGAGGTTTTGGAGAAAATCATGGAAAACTGCGAGCGGCTAGGTCGACAGCCGCGACCGGGGTTGAACCTGGCACCTCCAGCTTTCCAGTTTTGAGAGCATTACCTCTTAGACACTGGTGGGACCCTGAGTGTTATAGGCTACCTTTTATGCATATATCACAAATAGTTCTTTTACAGGGATACTACCATGCACTATACTTCATTTAAAATAAGTAAAAAACAAATAATATTTAAATTCAGTTTCTTTTGTCACAAACGTATACGTTATTCACATATGCTTCATTTCTCTCGGGACCGAACTTTAAAGCCAACGCGGACGAAGTCGCGGGTAACAGCTAGTAGTTAGATATTTTTAATAATAAATATTCATTTTCTTTTGTACTACCGATGCCGCCAACAGACTTGAAAAGATTGGAAATATTCTGAGCATCCCTTATATTGTTGCAGAAACCTCTGCTTGTTTCCTGGGTTCGTCGTTCTAAAGTCCAACTGGTGCAGAAAGTTCTAGTAAAAAGTCCACTTGTGAGGATGGAAAACGAACTTAATTGCTTCTAGAACTTTGTCGGACAATCAGCTGTACAAAATTCACAAGCACAATCAAACAGTAATGTGCTTTTAACAGTGCGCTTAGATCAGAAGCTCTCACAAATGCTGTATGTCTCACACAAAATAAAACACTTTAACAGGCAAAAATTGTGAAAATATACGAGAGATATCGCAAGCAATCTCTCAAGACTCAATAATAAAGAATTTACACACAGCACTTTAAAATCAGCTACAAAAAGCAAGCCAAAACACTGCTTCTATAGCACTATCAATTCACAAAACAAAGCGAGCGTTCATTCGGACAGCTCGATTCATACTACTACGGGAGCTCAACTCACACTGAACTGGGGCCTCGGACAGCTTGTATTTATTGTCGACGTAGAAGCTACAAGAAACTTCCAGAAAAGTATATTTCTCGAAGATTCCACATAAAGCGGGGATTTTTGATTAGGTCATAGAAGAGAAATGTTAGGTTATTATGCGATTTCAATGCAGCAAAAGCAACTTTACAAGCCCCATAGGAAAAATCGCGCCAAATGACCAAAATGTCACCAAGCTTAGCGACTTTTGGCGAAATATCGCCGAATTTGACGCCAAAAATAAGTCCCCAAAAGTGAAGTTACCGAAGGCCTAGGACCAATATTTCTCGAGATTTCTAGAACCGTCATAGGAAAACCATGGGGAAAACAAAACCTCCGGATCTCCGGTTCTAGTTGAACGACTTTGATGCAACAAAAAGCAAAATTTATCTATTTGAAACGTAGAATACGAGTTTTGAACTATTTTAAGCCCCAGAACAGCGGGTTGCCCCCAAAATTCGTAACATTATTAAGTCTAGGATTACCATTTTGAGCGGGCTTTGTGTAGTTATACACTTTAATAATAAATTTTAATTTTGTTTTGTTATAGCAATATCGCCAACAAACCGTAATGACTGGAAATATTTTGTGTATCCCAGTATAACATTTTAACTGGGGAGCGTGTAGTTATACCCTTCAATAATAAACATCGTTTGATACTACTGCTACAGCAAATAGACCGTAAAACATTGGGTATATTTTGTATGTCCCTGTATGTAATGCTTCTTTTACCACATTCAATATGGAGGAAAATGATCGGAGCTGTTTTGTGTGTCCCTGTATATCAATAATTAGTTTTGTAATTTAAATAAGCGCAACAACATCGTTGAATTTTTGCCGATTTTTTGTGACCAGTCACGTGCTATCAGGTCGTTTCGTCCAAAAGTAAATAGTGAAATGTCTTATCTTATGTTAAAAACGCTACGTTAAAATCTTATGTTAAAAACGTACATAGCTACAAACTTTGTTTACTCTGGGATTTTATGTAAGATAAAATACACATTGAAGTGGAAAATGTCTCATTGGCAATGCTTTGTATATGGTTTTAGTATCCCGAGCGTAATAGCAATCACGATCATCGAAACAATTCAACAATCAGATTCTACAAGGGAAAGAATCCTAACTATTTCTCTGAATCTTCGCACTAGTATATGATTAGCCTGAAAATCCCTCCAAAAGAGAAAAAAGGAAAAATTATAGAAAATTCGAACAAATGACAACCAAAAAAACAACCTCAAATTCCCCCAATCGAATATCCGATGACTGAAAGTCCCTATCTCATTCCGGTAAAGAAAGCCGATAACATATCTGGAAAATTCTATTTTTCCCCTTGTGCGTTTGTTTACCGGAGTCATATTTACCAGAGTTTAAGCGAGTAGCCACAGATTCGTTTTGGAGATCTTTAACAAACGTCCGGGCATTAAAAGAAATACTCGATGAGTTTGAAAACTGATCCGAGACAGACCTACACATTGATTCATGAATCGTATTGAAAAACAGAACCTTTTCACCGTTTCCATTATTAACAAAAGTTATTTAATAACTAGCTGCGTACCCGTTCTCCGCACGGTGGGAAAAGCATATTTTCCTTACACATATATAATTCGTATTAAACCCAGTAATGCGGAATCTCAAAACGTGAAAAAATACTTGAATCGTGACTAAAAGTTGACGTCATGCGTACAAATTTTAGACGATTGCAACATGACACAAAAACTACGTCAATGTGACTGGCGATCAAAAAAGAAAGAACTTTATGGTATGCAGACAAAACTTTTCTCTTTCGAAAAATGCCTGATTTCTACATCATATAATTCTCTTTGTGAGGTTTAATTTATAGCATTAAATTAATATATAGTATACCACATAAATAACATTACATGATGTTGACAACAATTTTATCTTGCATTTTTCAAAGCGTGGACAATGCATTAGCGCAGTTATGTTACATACGACTTTATTAAATTTTACCTAAATTAAAAAACCTACATGAAACAATGGATGCATCATTTACGTTTAAAAGCCAAGAATGTACCCTGCTCCGGTGTAAATTATGTCGCTTTTGTAAATGAAAACGTTCGTGATGTAACTTCTGAGAAAAAGCTTATTACCCTTAATAAACTCTTAATGCAGTATCACACTTGTTACATAAAACTGACGTTTATCTCACTGTCAATTCGCAATAAATAAATAACTAATTTCATTTTTCATTTTTTATAGATTACAGTTGACCCCTTTATAACATGGGTCTACAACACGAATTCTTAGAACACGACGAAAACATTACTATAGTTTTCGTGTAACACGTTAAAAGAGACTCGTACAGCTCGGTAAAATGAGACATCTGTTCTGATATTATGACGCCTTAGCTCCTGTAATTAAAATTCCTTTTAATGGCAACACCAAATATCATAGCATTTTTACGGAACGCAAATAAGTTTTGCCGCGATTATACCGCGCAGTCCGCACTCCAGGTGGACTATAGCGCAGGACCTGTACAACACGGATTCCTATAACACGGAACGTATCTACCGTGTTATAGGGAATCTACTGTAGTTGCGTAGTGTCAAATTCAATAGTTAAGAAAATTCTGGGTTGCCGTATTTAGTAATATTTCATATTACTTTGGTGGCCGAAATGTATTAAACCAAATATCCGAACTGTATCAAAAGTAAAATTTACTAAAAGCAAAATTTTTAATTTTGCATAACCCTCAGAACAACTTCGGAGTTTGCCATCTACGACGGTTTTTCATGACGTGACAACTGATGCTTGCGTACAGTGGCATAGCCAAGGAGGAGATAGGGGGTCACAACTCCCAATGTGGAGGTTTTTGCCATACAAAATGTATATTCTTAACTCCCGTAACATTCCCATGAAAAATTTTTGGCTACTCCTGCTTGCATATAATTGATCTTTTTTTTTTTCATTTATCAGTGATCAATATACTTCAGGTTCGGAATCTCCGTGGTAAAAAATGGTCTAAAGAATCTGACACCAGAAAAATCTGATTAACACAAATACGCGCCGGACATACGCTCTTGCTTATGTCCGGAGGAGCAAATACATTAGAGGTTATGTGCTGCTCCAGATAATCTGCCAGCAAAACAGCAAAAATGACGTAAAAAATGACATCCACACGCGAAGGAAATAAAATTAAAGATATATAGAATTGCATGAAAACTTCGATTATTTTTAAAGTGCAAGTCTGTTACAGTTAGTTCTATTTATTTCACGTTTAATGCGTTTTCACTTTTTAGAGTCTTAAAAGCTGTAGAAATGAGTGGTTTCACTTAATTGTTAAATTTAACTTAAGTGGCAACAATGGATTCCGTTGCTACGGAAATTATAGCAATGTTAAAAATAGAACATGAAATGAGTTATTCATGTTTACTTTGCTAGAACTGCCATATTGGCGAAATTAACGCCACCAGTCGATGGCCAATAGCTAAAACCACAAATTAAACTTGACACTAAAGGCAATACGCAATACTTTGTTTGGCGGAATTAAAAAAAAAAATATCTATGCATACGCTAGTGTGACATCGTCTCATCTCAATTGTGGAATGGAATTAATAATACGTACAGAGCTGCACTACATTTGAATATTTTTCGCCAACTTTGCTAAGAAAAGTATGAATCAACATACTATTAAAGTATGAATCAACTATTAAAGTATGAATCAACATACATTTCAATTCGTAAAACAAAAAATATATTAGACAGTATTAATTACCCCTTTCTAACAGCTTTTAGTAAAAGAAACTTCCGTAGTGCTGCTTTAATAAATAAGAATCAATTATTTATTACACAGTACTTCGATCGCCAAATGCCAACATACACCATTTTGCGAGATTTTTTTGTGGTCAGGGAATCATTCGAAGCATTGATTTAACAGCAATCAAAATGGGAAATAGTTATCTATCATTTATATGGTTCGATCGCCAAAATTTAATGCAGGCATATTATTGATAAGTAGCAGTTATTTAAATTATTATTAACTATAACGGATTTTAATCACCGTTAACTATCATGTACAAAATGCGAGAATTTCAATTTTCTGAAATTTTTTCTGAAACTTAAATCAATTTACTTAATTTGGTGAAAATCCTATAGATCGTTTAAAATCGCCTTAATAACTACATTATTTCTATGTGAAAAATCGAAGTATATAGTCCCGTAAAACTTATACTTGTAATTAAAAATACTATTTCGTTACGCTCTCAGTAATTTGCGACGCCCAAAATTGCGCAAATCGGTAGAACCTACTACTTTCTCAAAATCGCCAAATGAGCCATTTTTTTTTCGCCGAACTAAAAAATATACGTATTAGTCTCGGAAATCTCCCAATCCCTTATTCTTTTACACATAAAAAACATTGAATTCCTGCTCTGATTTCACACGCACGCAATACTTTAATTAAAAAATGTAAATAATCTAAACAGAAAAAAATCATTATTCTTTTATTTTTGCTGCAGGAGTCTAAATAATTTAATAAAATAGCCAAACATGGCAACTTCGATGCTTATTTCTCATTTTTTCACTACAGGGAGTTACAATTGCGGAATTACGGAGATCAAAAATTAGCGTTTTTGACGGTTTTTTTTTTATCAATATCCCCTAAACTAATTCGAATTTCGAAATTTAAATTAGCGGAGGTTCTTTCTCGAAATTTTCCGAATTCGTGGATACCTCGGTCGAAACTCAACTCCCAGCCGTTTAGGAGGAGATGATGCTATACACACACACACAGAGAGAGAGAGAGACAGACGCGCACAGATTTTAATAGTATAGATCATCTGCACTTGATTAAAACCAACAGACTGCGTTTAGGAACTCTACCAAAGGTACAGTAACATAAAATTCCTTAATTTAGTTTGACTGCCCAGAAAGGCCCAGGGGATTTTTCATCTCTGCCCGATTTGCTAAGGGAAATTCTGGTCGTTTTTTTGGTTGCCATTTGTTCGATTTTTCCATAATTTTCCCTTTCGGGAATTTTTCGTGAATGTTGTTCCCTGCCAATTGTAAATAATTTCAAGGTAATGGAAATCATGTCTTACGCTCTTCTTTTAAAACACTTTCTCAGTTTTCCGTTTCATTATCGTGTCAACCTGCATCTAATGGATGCTTCTCTTTTAGGAAAATATTTTATTTAACGGACACCTTTATGCAAATTACACCTCTGTATAGCGAACGGAACTGTATATAGCATGTGTTTCTACTAATAAAATGTGTTCTTTTAGCAAAAACATCTATACTTCTGAAAAATTTACAGACTTTATGGAACGTTGATGTAACACTCACTTTTAACGTTAGTCCCCATATTACGTAAACCTCTGCATAAAGTACACTTATCTATTACACGTACATTTATCTTACTTATTCTACGTACACTTATCTTATATTTTATAACATCGTGGCTTTTGAGCAAAATCTCCATTTAATGAGCAAGTCTATACAGCAGACAGATTTCCTTAAGGGAAACCGCTATTTAAATCTAACTTAAAGGGTGACATTTGTAATCTAGAGGAATTAATTTTAAAGCTTCTCGAAAAACTTGTAAAGTGTTTATGATTTCGGTTTCTATATCTGTCCGTCTGTGTTCTAACTTCCTTCAAAATGCTTTGATTGCAACGAAATTCATATAGGTTACTAGCTGCATACCCGTTCTCCGCACGGTAAGAAACGAACATTTTCCTTACACATATAATACGAACTAAAACCACTAATGCGGAATCTCAAAAAGTGAAAAATCACTTGAATCGTGACTAAAAGTTGACGTCAAGAGTGCAAATCTGAGATGAATGCAGCATGATGACACAAAAACTATGTGAGTGTCATTGGCGATCAAAAAATGAAGAGCTTTACTGTATGCAGACAAAACATTTCATTTTCGAAATGCCATATTTCTACATCATGTAATTATGTTTTTACTTCCTTGTACGGAGTATAAGGAAGTAATGTGATCCGGAAAAATTTCGGGGGCCAAATTTCGACGAAAAAACCGATTTTGACAACCTCTAAATTTACTTTTAAGAATGTTTTCGATGCATCTCATTGTAAGCTAGCATGCACGATCATGTAAACATGTCTGCAACTCATTTTGACCAGTGGCGAGTCCTATTTTGGCCAGTTTTTGCATGCCGTCTGTACTTACGTACGTACGTATGTATGTAACTCACATATCTCAAAAACTATTGGTCGTAGAATGTTGAAATTTTATATTTAGGATTGTTTTATGATTTAGTTGCAACTCCTCTTTTGGTCTCAATCGACTGGATAGTTTATATACAGGACAGCCCAAAAGATTCGAAATACATTACGCTATATGGGCCGAAATTCATTAAACTCGCATGTCTCAAAAACTATTGGTCGTAGAATGTTGAAACTTTATATTTAGGATTGTTGTAACACCTAACTGTGCACCTCCTTTTTCTGTTCGATTCGACTGCATAGTTTATCTACAGGGCCGCCTAAAAAATTCTAAATACATTACGCTCTATGGGCAGAAATTCATTAAAGCGTATTTTAGAGGTATTGGGATATTTCAAATGACTCAGAAGTGATATATGCTGTTAAGAGTTACCAAAATGTATTTCTCCATCTAAAGAAGTGTCTTTATCATTTATAGTTCTGCTACAGGAACACTCAAGAGATTTCCAATACATTACGGTCAATGGGAATTTTAGGGGCATTCATCCATTTCAAACACAATACCGTCCTACGATATAAGTAAGGTAATGGTCCGATAACAATCACTCCCTCAAGAACTACGCCAAAAGTTGCCAAACTTTGCGACTTTTGGCGTAGTTCTTTCCAGTAGCTTCTTTCCAGTAAAAGTAGCGTAGTTTCTTTCCAGTAAAAGAAACTTCCATACTGCTGCTTTAACAAATAAGAGTCAATACTTACTATTACACGCATAGTACTTCGATCTCTAAAGTGCTTACATACATATTTTTGCAAGATTTTTTTAAGGAATCATTCGAAGCACTGATTTAAGCGCAGCCAAAATGGGAAATAGTTATCTCTCACTTATATGGCTCTATCGGCAAAAGTAAAACAGTCATCTATAAGGAACTGTACTTTAAATTATTAACTATGTGTTAATGTGTTTTATTCATCATTAATTACGATGTACAAAATGCGAGATTTTCAATGACCTTAAATTTGGTGTAATTCCCCAAACTAAAATCAATTCACTTAATTTGTTGAAAATTCTGAAGCTAGATGGCTTAAAATCGTCTTAATAACTGTATTATTTTAGAACGGAAATTTAAAATCTAACGCCTAAATGTATCCTAATAAAACCCACACTTGTTTTTAAATATACTATTTCCTTACACTCTCAGTAAATTGCGCCCAGCTTAAAACTGTGCAAACTGCTGGAAACTTTTTCTTAAAATAGGCATACCAGGCATTTTATTTTCCGCCAAGCTAAAAAATGATACATAACTCGGAAATCTCCAAATCCTTATTAGTTTACTCATTAAGAACATTGAATTCCTGTTCTGCTTTCACATGTACACGATATTTTAGTTAAAAAATAACTTTGCAAATAATCTAATCCGAAAAAAAATCTTTATTCTTTTATTTTTACTCCAGGAGTCTAAATTATTTAGTTAATAGCCAAACATGGTAACCTCGATGCTTATTTCTAACTTTTTCACTGCAGGGATTACAATTACGGAAATGCGGAGAGCAAAAATTAGCGTTTTGAGACGTGTTTTTTATGAATATCTACAAAACTAATTCGAATTTTGAAATACAAGTTAGCAGAGGTCCTTCCTCGGAATTTTCCGAATCTGTGGACTCTCGGTTGAAACTCAACTCTCAGCAGTTTCGAAGAAGATGATACTACAGACAGACGCGCTCACATTTCAGTAATATAGACTATAGACTATCTGCGTACCCTTTCTCCGCACGGTAGAAAAAGAATAGTCAGTGTCACCGGCGATCAAAAAAAGAGATAACTTTATGGTAGACGAAACTTTTCACTTTCGAGCGCACATTTGTTTGGTCAAATATTTTAAAACTGCATTTAACTGACTAAGCTCATTTTTTCTTCATTCTATAAGTGTTTTCTGTCAGCAACAATAGACATCTAGATGCTGGTCTGCAATTCCCACTGGAAGATGTTCAATATAGTTGGCGACACACTGGCAAAAACATCAGTAATTTCATCATTTGGATTTTACCCTTTCAACATTAATATGGTCAAAATCTTAGTTACTGATTATTGCATGGGCACTTAGGACACGTTCCCTGGCAGCACATATACAAATAGACCCAGAGTTTAAAGCTATGTACAAGGGCACGAAAGTTGAACCAGCTATATACTGAGGCTTAAAATTTGAAAAGTGCCCTGGGTACAAAACTTTTATAGTCAGGTTTACAACCAACCCTCCTATTATTAGTTGCCCAAAATAAGCTTTCATTTGTATTCTAACTCCAAGTGCTCTAAATACAGGATTTAAAGCAAAATTCACAGTACTACGTGTAATTAATTGTTATTAATATTAGAAGATTTTTTCAAATGTGACATATAAATTCATTCTAATCTTTTAACTGTCTTCTTTTTAACGCCCCCCTCCCCCTTAAAATGTAAAAATGAATTTTTAAATTGAGACATTTTCAAAGAAGTAGAAACAACACAAATGGTATTTATTATTTATTAAGCTAGAATTAGTACATTCAGAACGTCAGTTGAAATAAACGCATTTAATGATCATTACTTTCAGAATACATTTCTTACTATGCACTTGCTTTAAAGGCTTACAAAAAAAAAGTGGAGCATATAATTTTAAGAGCTAAAATAATTTATATTATTTACTAGTACAACATAAATACAACATTTTTAAATCGAGATCATAAATAGTTATCAAAGCTTTGTTATATATCTCCCGCGGGTGGTGGAGCAGCCCCCTGAGCCGCCCCTCTTGCTACGCTCCTGCTGTGCACCAAAGTATTAATCAACCTGAAGTTAAATGCTACCTTCCTCACTAAAAAGGAAAAATAGGTCTCTAATCTATATACATAAAACAAAGTCGGGTTTGTTCCAACACTTATAACTCAAGAATGGCTGAATCGATTTTAATGATCTTTCATTCATTAGATTCGTCTTCGCCCCGAATAGTAGAATAACTATTAAAATGTTAGAAATTTCAATTATAATTTTTTTATTTTATGCAATTGTTTGAATTTTTCCTCAGTTAATTCCTAATAACAGCGGTAATTACGTTTGCAGCAAAACGGCATTTACATCATCGGATAGAGGAGAAAATTTTGTTTTAGAAACAGTTCTTTCTGAATATGTAGCATAATTTGCAGATTTTTAGGAAGTTTTTACTAAAAATGAGTTTGGTGTATCTTTTACGGCAGTTAAACCTCGATGTTATAGATTTAAAAACGTGTGAAATTTATATACTCTGCAACACTAACGTCCTACGCAATTAAAGCGATTATAAATAGCTTCTCGAGATTACACAGCTTGATGTTTTATAAGAGACAGAACCATGGAGGATTTGCAAAGTATCGCTATAGTGGATACATGGAAATTAAAATTGGTACAGCTTGGATATTAAATTGTTCTAACACTTTTTAAATAGTTAAAAATGAATGTGGCAAATGAAAATAAATATTTACCAGAATTATGACATTTCCTAGCGAATACTCAAAAACACAATGGCTATTTTCAAATGACTTCATTTGTGGCAGACGTCATTGAAGAGCATGGATATAATCACACATTTAAGGTAGTTTATGTTGAAGAGAATAAATGCTTATTTTCTGGTTGATTCCTACTTTAACCCGCCTACATAACTACTTTAACCCGCCAAACAATCGCCACTTTGGCGAGCTTCGCAGTCATGAGTGTCTAGGAGTTATGCACAAGTTTTAACGAAAGTGAACAAATTAGCGACAAACACATAATTTAAGGTATTTGAAGACACTTAATTATTAAAACTATATTAATTGGCAACATAAAAGTGTAATAATCTCTCTATATGAAGGAAGATGTCCTGACTTACTGATGATCATCGTCCAACCAAATCTACCGCAGATATAGACATGAAATTTTAGGAGCTCAAGCTTTTGTGACCAAGACGTCATTTAAAAAGCGATTTTTGAAAATTCGAACCCAGACAGCGGTGGCGATCTAAACTGTTCTTTTCAGGTTTCCCTTCATATCTCAGGGGGGTAAAAGAGATAGCAGTGAAATTCTTGCTTTAAAATAACTAACATAAATACCTAAAAGTCATTTTCAGGATTTTTTAGAATTCGCACCTAAACGAACGAAACGGGCCAAAAATTTGCCATCATATCTCAAAGGGAACTAGAGATAGCCATAAAACTTTTGCTTTAGAATGTAGCAAACACGAATGCCTAACAATAATTTTCAGGGTGCTTTAGAATTCGCACCGAAACAGGTGTAAGGGGCCGAAACTTTTTTTGACGTTATTTTCACCTTTCCCTTGATGTATCAGAGGAAGACGAGATAGCTTAAAATTCTTGCTTAAAAATATAGTGAACACAAAAGCCTTAAAATCATTTCCAGGATTTTCTAGAATTCACATCAAAATTGGGATAAGGGTCTAAACGTTGTTTCCAAATTTGCCATCATATCTAAAAGGGAATTAGATAGCCGTAAAATTCTTGCTTTAAAATACGGCGCACACGAATGCATAACAGTCCTGACATAATGGGAGACAGAGGGGGGGCAGAGGGGGGGCTAGGGTGGGCTTAGCCCACCCTAGCCCCCCCTCTGTTACGCCAATGCATTTATTATGTTGATCATTGCCCTTATGGCTGTTGGCTACAACCTTCAATCAACCCCCCCCCCACACACACACATACACAAATATATATAGATGTATATATATATTGGCTTATTTATCTGTTATACTGCATCTTTACAAGTATTGTAAATTTATTTAATTTACGATGGTCAATTAACATCTATTTTTTTAAGTTCCAAAGTAAGTGAAGCAGATGCTAACGCAACTACTGATTTCCTTAAGGGGACTTAGTACCGTTAAACGTCCAAAAAATCGATTTTCAAAAATAATCTTTACAAATATTTAGGATTGTCAGGAATATTTTAAAACAAACCGCACCAAAATCGAAAGAAAATTATTCCCGCAGCAATTAAAAGGAAAAACGCTAACATGGACTTTCCCTATACCAAAATATTTTATTTTATAATATGATGAATGACAGAATTTTAAAATTATTGCAATTTTTATGATTTATCATGTTATAAAATAAAATATTTTCGCCCCATTATCAAATATGAGGTTCAGAGAATAAATATATTTACATTTTTTTTAAATGTTGTAGGAAAGTGCAAAATTCAGAAACTGAGAAAATCAAGTTTCTTTACACTGAGTTTATAGGAAAAGTTCATGTTAGCTTTATTGCTTTTAATTGCTGTGGGCGTAATTTTCGTTGGTTTTGATGTGGTTTGTTTTCATATATTCCTAAATATCTGAATTATTTATGAAAAATTAATTTTTTAAAGGTACTATGGTTAATACTTTCGGTTAATACATATTTTTTCAATTTAATCTTTTATATGTAAAACTTTCAAATCTACTCCTTGTTCAAAAGCTGTATTAACTAAAGGATAAACTTGAGAAAAATCAAAGAAAAGCTTAGAGTAGCTTTTATATTTGTGAAAGAATGTAACATAAGTTTGAAATTGTTAAGTACATTATTGTTTTGATTTCCAATAAAGTACTTTATTATTTTTACTTGCTGATAGAAAAGTATACCAAGGAAGATTATATTCTGTGCTTTGAGAAATAATACAGAAAAATCCAAGCGAAAGGACGAAACAAAATAATTTAAAGGACCCAAAAATGTTTTTGTAGAAAGAGGCGTCTACTTGTCGAAGCAGCTTGTTCGTATTAACGCTACTAGATGGCAGCACCAAAATAAACTTAAAGAAGTAGTGTTAATGTTTCCCATTCCTTTTATATATCATTCCAATGAAATGAAATTGTGAATAATAAATTTATC
>JAWZYV010000897.1:0-17253 GCA_038373885.1 Cheiracanthium punctorium | reverse complement strand
GCCGTTTCAATATGGCTTTCTTGCTAAATGCAACTTTTGTCGATTGGCCTAAGCACATAAACAGTGAATAAGTAGTTTGGTATAATATATATATTTTCATAATAAATTATACATACTTTTGTATGCAAAACTCGTGGATCGAAGAAGAGGTAAATTTTTTATTCGAGTAAGTTTGGTGCAACAGAATAATGAAACTTGAAAAATTTGTTGAAACATCGACGAACGTGAAAAAACTGGAACCTTTTTCTAATCCTCCAACTAAAGTTACGATTGTCACATTTCAATGCCGGCACCTGTAACGAAGAAATAAGAGTTTCTAATTAAATTACAAGCGCAGAGAAAAATTTTTTTTTAATAAACATAAAAATTTTAAATATTCTTACACAAAACACCGAAATTCTTTGTAGTTAGCGTGACTGTTTTTTGAAAGATAATAAAGGTAAGACAAAAATATGCGAAAACTAAGCTGATAGACAAGGAATGTTGCCATCCAACAAAGAAAAATAGAAGAGAAGAAAAACATAAAGAAATAGAAAGGAGCAAGAGCGTGAAAAGAAATAAATCGTAAAATAAAACGAAACTAAAATATTATCTTTCTTTTTCATAAATCTGTCGTTCGAAGAAGCAAAACTTGCTTTACGGCCGGTACACAAATTAAAATAAATTAACTGCGTAGGGGAATCGAAAAAATTCTGGATGATTTCTTCATAAGCTGGCGTTACACTCTGTAATAAATGGAAAAACTGCGCTTTTTATGAAACTGCCAGACAAATTCTTAAATTTGGAATTTCACTGGAAAAATTTTTTTTAAGGGTGGAGCATTTCGTAAATTTTCGAGTTTTAAGAAGTATTTCTGAAATTTTCATAATTTCAATCGATTGTTACAGCGCTAGTACAGGTTGTGAAGAGCCATCCTGAAATTTTTTAAATAAATGGCTTAATTCGTATTTAATTTGTGTACCAAAATCACAGGATGTTTTTGAACTACGCTTTCTACAAAGTTTCGGGAAAATTTTTCAAACTTTATGTTTTAAAACGATGCTAATGCTTCCATTGCACATTTCAAAGTAAGGAAATTTTGCATTAAATACCTTAAATCTTCAAAATTTGCCGATTCACAATTTCTGTGTTAGGTTCATTACAAAGAAATACCTTTGAAAAATTCTTGAGCGCATAAAATTTTGCTAAATAAACGAGTATTGTGTTCTTTCGCAAATATAGCAGCTTGAATCAATAAAATAGTTAAAACATTGTAAAATGAAAGGTTCTTATCAGAAGTGTACATGTGCTTTGATGAAAAACATTTCGAACTTCATGAGCAGAAGTAAAAGTCCATACACAGACAGGGTCTGGGGTGGCGTTACCGTTATTGGCGCCAGGGGCGGAACGCCCCAGTTATGCCTCTGTCTAAAATTTTGGTGTGCAAAACCTTTTTGACGGCCTAGTCCATAAATTAAAAAAAAAGAAGTGGATAAACAGCTAAAATTCCATGTAGCCCACGAGCAAATTTTCACATCTTTCGCATGGTCAGTTCGCTGTCCGGAGAGAGAGATGTACTAATGAATGAGCCGGGTAGTGGGAACAATTTTTGTCTCCTGCAGATAGCACTAAATGTTTGCTGCCTTACTATGTTTGCCTATATGGTCGAGCTGGCCCTGCTGTCATTCCTATTTATTCAGGAGCCCTATTCTTCCAGAATAAAGGCTACGGAACAGATAGGAAAGCTTGCCACAAGTGGCGACTTTTCATTATTTGGCGATTTACACATGCTCACAACCTATAATTACTGTTCATTTAAGGTTACCAGAAAACCGTTATCCATATTTTCATTTACATAATCGTTTGCAGATTGGCGTACTTAGCACCACGAATTATACCATCTCGTCGCGCTAGCAAATATCCAAAGTGTACTATAACTGCTATAATGGCATAGTTAACGCCGCCGAATATTTCTACTGGTAGCCAATAATCCAGCTGGACCCTAACCGGCTTTAAAATAATCTGCATTTTAATATTTTTTCATTTTCAAGATATTAGTTATTCTGTTTTGGAAAAACGAATAATCGCTCATTCTAAACTCCTGTTGTCTAAGCGAACTTACTATTTGAAAATTGTCAACTTTGTGTAACAAATTTTGAGTTACTTATTTCATATAGTTTTTATTTTGACATAAAATGGGCGTAATTCTAACTCATGTTTGTAAATTTCCCGCGATTCTAGATACTTAGAAACGCTTTGTTGCAAAGGAATGAATGATTTTATGCCAAATCTGGCAACCATTCAGTTTATTTTTTCAGTTTTTATTAATATCTTCTAAAATAATTCGATTTTCGAAATTTAAATCAGCTTAGCAGGTTCCTCGGAATTTTTCGAATCTGTGGGCACCTTAGTCGAAACTCAAATCCCTACGGTTTAGGAGGAGATAGGTCAACAAGGTTTGACGGCGACAGCGGCCTTTACTTTTTTTTAGAATAGAGAGATTCCCTTTCATGACGAAGAATGTTTTAAATCGCATTCATAAATGTATAGAGAAAATAATTTCTGTGTTTTTGTTCTTTTTTTTTGTAATTATTTCAAACTGGGAACGAAAAATCAATGTATATATTTTATATTTTTAGCAGCCAATGTATTTCTTATCCAATTTTCAGTGTTTGTCTGTATATCTGTATAGAAATCTAAACCGATATGTCAAATAGCTAAAGAGGAAATGTTTTTACTACTTCCATACATTTGTGAAAATTGAAATTAATTTCTTGCCAATCCAATAATTTGACTATGTTAATAATAACTGGACAACATTTAGTCACGAATTTGAAATTGTAAATCATGAAAAGAGAGAGAATTCCTCTCCACAAGTCCTACAATGAGACTGAAATAACCTTTACCTCACCCTTTGGCAAACCGAATCCAGCCGAATAGCGTCTTGAGGATCAGAGTGGCGCTCTTACACTCTGAGGGTTCGATCCTAGCGATAGCAGAACAATATCTTATTTTACTGTTTTAGTAAAACGGAAAGTTATTGTCCAGAAAACAGAAAACAAATAAAAATCAGAACAGACACTTTCTGGCAACTTAGTTGCCACACGTTTATCCTTCGCCAGTCGTTTATAGCTTTGAACTTTCCATGCACAGAAGCGTCCCATCGAGCTCTCACACTTTTGATGACATTATTGATCAACTGTACAGTAATTCCCATTCTCCCAAAAACGTATATTGTAACGCCTGTAGGTTCCTTGAAGGGGGTTGAAGACATGTAATGTCTCTTCTTAGAGTATTCCACTAGTTTTTATAGGAGTGTGGTCTGGAGACCTCGCTGGAGACACCGTACCCAGCAAACACAGCCCTATCGGATAAGTTTTGGGCCGACATCGGCATGCCGACGCAGAATGTGCCGGGGCGATATCGCTCAGCCGGTGCCGAAAACGACAAATTTGCGTCCGCCTGGGCGTGTGTCGGGCCGGGAAGGATGGGGTGGTTTTGGATCGGTGTCGGCTATAACGACAACGATATCGGCCCAGCTTTACGCCGGCCTTAAAGTGATAACTTTCCGCAAATGGTATGGTACCGGCAACGATAAAAAAACGAAAAAAAATCGCTGTCCCATTGAATTCTCAAATAAGCTTATAATTAGTTTCCAGGGGCAAAAACTAATATTATATATATATATCATATATATATTATATATATATATATATATATATATTATTTATTTATTTAACTAAATTAACGACTGTATGCCCCTAGGACTGATTTTGCTGAAAGTACTTATGAAATAATAAAAATTTTCTTTAAATAAACTGTTTTGATTAATTTAAAAAGTGTTTCATTTATTTACTAAATTATTTTGTCAAATCAACCACTTAATTAGACATTTTTCATATTTAACCAAATATTTAATTGCTTTTAAGCAAAGTTTTCGTAACTGACCAAATATTTGTTTATTTCATTCGTTTTGATAGTAATATACATATATTTTTAATATTTTAGAGTCCAAGAAAATAGTACATGCAATCAAACACATTAAAAAAGATAAATAAATAAGTTTACATTAATTATATTTGCAAGTTATGCCATAATACAAGAATAAAGTGGACTTATATCATTATGCATTGAAATAATGAAACTAGGTTTCTTATGAGAAAATATACAGTATGTTTCTGATATGTGTCTATATTTATGTTCTTCTACCCTATATCACCTACTGTAGAGAGTTTTTTTTTTAAACTTTTTAACAATATACATTATAATTTTTTGCGTATTATTAGCAAGATCCTTTTCAATACAATATTGATGTTTATTTGCGCAAAAGAATAAAAAATAATATCCTATTTATATTTATGCATGTTCCTCCTTTTGTATAATAATCAAGCTTAATATGCTTATTAGTAATAGGATATACAGACATGAAAGTACATTGCTAAATTTTTAAATCGTTCAAAGATATGAAAAAAATTAAAGTAAATATTAAACTAGGAATTCATCTGAGTAAAAATATAAACAAGCATAATTTACAAGAAAATTAAAAAAGTTGAAAGTTGTTACCCAATATACTTTACAAAGAAAAGGCAAAACAATATTTTATACAATAGTTAAGTAAATATTTAACTTACCATTTTTTTCCTTAATTTTGGATCTTCAGCATTATAAGACAACCAAACAGATTAAAACATTGTTAATGAACTTAATTATGTCATTTAACAAATATTTTAATCCAGCTGGTCTATAGCAAAAATATTTATTCTAATCTTTTCAGAAATAATCACACCCTGGCATCTCACTAGTATCCGTGCAAATAAAGCTTTTCAACGTATTTTTCAGTGAAAACACACGAAGCGCCGAAGTCTTTTTTTTTCTTTCTTTTTTCCCCAACAGGCTGTGGGTACGCACTAGTATAATAGGAGAGTTTTGAAAGGCACTCGCCCCGATGAATCACTCCGCCCCTCAAAGATAGTCTATTGGCGGGAATTTAGTTTAGAACAACCCTTCCCCTTTCGCCAACGGAGCAAACAATATATGCCTTTCCCACGCTTTTCTGCTGACCCTCAGGCTGTGTGCATTTTTTAAGATACTGGCATCTGGATTAAGATGGGGCGAAATAAGCAAAAATATTTGGATTTCGGAATCAATTTTGGAACAGTACGGAAAACTTGCAAAATGGGATAGTTAGAAAGTTAGAATTCGCAAACAGCTCCAACAATATTATTCACTATTTAGCCCTCCCCCCCATCCGCCCAATTTGCGACACCGTAAAACAGAAATAAGAGGGGGGGGGGGGAATCAAATTTTATGAAAAAAATATCTTTGGAAAAAAATGTGAATTTTTTATACTGGCATACCACGAAAATGTTACATAATAGGTCAGTTAGAGCCTACCAAAAATAAATAAATTTCTCTCAATATTTTACCTCACCACTCTGACCTGAAAAATTTGAGAAAAGTGAAAATTTCGAATTTTCTAAAAAGCTGTAGTACGAAAGTTATTTTTCGAAATTACCATCGATATTATTTGATTGATTAAATAGTACTTAAAATAATAAGAACGCATAATTATTAGACAATTTAATCTATTTTTTTTACCAAATTAGTACTAATATGTTGTTTTTAAATACACGCAGATAGAAAACAGATTAAAACAAAAGTCTACAGATGCTTAACCTGTTCGCTTTTATAATTGAAAAGACGCAATGGAGAAGACTCTCCTTCTGTGACCAGTATTGCTTCCTAGACCAGGTCTTTCAATGTCCAGTCGAGCATTGAAAGAAATTCCCGTTCTGGGAAGCTTAGTCACAGAGACAGTGTCATATTACTGGCAGGGCAAACGGGGCAACTGCACAGAGCCCCAAGATTTTAGGGGCCCAAAAATGTTATATGTTACACTTTTTATAATTTCACAATAAGATAACAAAGGAAAAAAGCGTCAAAAGTTTGTATTGTTTTTCAATTATAAACTATGAACAATGAAAATAAGTTCAAATTTACATCTGTATAAAATTAATTTAAACTTCTTTTCAATTCGTCAAAAGGCTTAGTCGATATATAGCATAGCTGACAACATGGGCGCCGGCAGAATATTTCCCAGCGGGGGGGGTGCAAAGACTACTCAAGGGGGGCCAAAGACTACTTTAACGTATGGTTACCATGTTGGAAAGAGCAAAAAAGCAAGGGAAATCACTGCATACAAAAATCTAGGGGGAGGGCATTGCCCCCCCCCTTGCCCTATGCTGCCGGCGCCCATGGCTGCCAACATTTGTAGAATCTGATTAACTACCTTTTCGTAAACAGTATTTTTAAAGTTTGAAAGTAACAAAATTTTTGTAATTAAATCTGTTGGTTAACTGTTATTAAAAAAAATATTTTTTTTTTTTAAATGTGGTTTATTATATCCCGTACATTTTGGCAACTATGATATAGCAGTTGCAGTTAGACGTAGCGTTTCACTGACGTTATCTGTTTCATTGATATCATATATATTCGTTCATCATATTTATATTCGTTTATTTCACTTTACTTAAAATAAAATTTCTCGTGTTTGGAGAGAGGGGGAAGATATTTAAAATTTTTCAGAATAAACCAATCGTAATTGGGTTTTTTGAAGGGGGAAAGTTATCGCGTGGGGCCCAATATTTTTTATTTTGCCCAGGACCCACAGATGCCTTGATCGTAATCTGCGCAGAGAGAGACTTTAATTTGTGTTAAATTCCCACAAGAATATCGAATAAATACATTAACCCTTTAACGCGCAGTGTTCCCTCTCTGAGACCACCAAACTTTGACGTTTTGACTGTTGCCAGTCACGAAGAATAGATTGGATTTCTATAAAAATAGTTGCGGGTGACATAGCTCCACGAGAATCCTTTACTTTTTAGCACGTCATTTTGCATAAAAAATTGTCACGATTTTTTTTAAACAGCTCTGTGCCGGCCACAGCCAGCTGTCGTCAAAAAGGGGTCTCTAGATCTGTGGCACGCGATGAACGTTTCGATCGTCCGCCATCTTTCTGGTAGTTAAGTCGAGCGATGGCAACGGCTGCCCTTTTTTCAGCATTGGGAAAGAGTTGCGCCTCAAAGGGTTAAATGAAGCCCCCTTCCAAAAAAAAAAAAAAAAAAAGGCTTTTGTTGATGTAGAAGCATTGTTGTGTATCTGCATTAACTAAGATGTTTGTTTTGCTCGTGCGTTATGACAGGTCTGCCACAGGTTTATCTGTCTAGGGAGGCTTCCTGGAGCGGAAGACTTTTTAAGGGGTTATATTTACAGAAGACTCAACCGTGACATTGCATTCGGAAGTGATATGAAATGCTCTAAGATAAAATTTAATATGGAAGTTTTAATTCGACGTGCCGTTCGGGTTGTGCAGTGACTAAAGAACCATTCTACCATATCACGGGTCCGGGTTCGATTAACGCTGGTCCACTTAATAGTTGCCTCCGTAATAAAGTGTCCAAGAATTCCGGCCTAGTGGTTCCAATGCTTATACGGCAAGTGCCATTTGAAAAAAAAAAAAAAATAAAAAAAAAAATGTTTTAACAGTTGTAATGACCCGATATTGTAATAACCCGACAGTTTATGCTAACCATATCATCTGTGCTGTTTCAGATAGTCAGTTTTCAATAGCCGGACATTTTTTTTTTTCAATTATTGGTCAGTAATCTCAGCAATAACAAAAATATCCAGTACATTTACATTTTGGCTATGAGGAATTTTCTTGAAGAATTAAAATGAATGTTAAAAGTCTTGAAAACTATTTAACTAATTTCATCAAAAGTTGCTATGTATTCAAAAATGCAACTCTTTTAATAATCGTCGTCTCGTTAATAAGAGTAATCGTCAGTTCGAGGCCGTGGGCGGTTGCCCACGTCGTTCGCGTCTCTCCCCCTCAAGTATTGCACATGGTCGCCAAGTATTGCACATGGTGAACGTTTCGAATTTCACAAAAAAGAAAAAAAATGTGTTCCTAGTCCACAGCCTCTGAATTCATTAGTCGCCAAATCTGGCAGGCACGATTGTCAGAGCGATACATGGCTAAAACCACTCTTCCCTCCCCCCCCCCCTCACAATAGCCTTCTCTGTGTTAAGGGAAGGGGGGAGAGGCAAGGGAAAAAAAACACTATCTGGACGTGCCTGGCTGTGCCCTTGAGCATGAACTCTGACCCGCAAAACAGAACAGTGACCAATGTGTTGCGTCGAAAAACAGGCTATCGTTTCGGTAGGGACGTTCCGTTTCGGTATGGGATCTTAAGTACTGCAATTTCTTAAGAGCTTCAACGAAATCAAAAATTACATTATACTGAATTAAACTGTATGAGAAAATAATATTTTGAAGACTCAATAGTGTCTGTACAATTATAGAATATTTCGCTGAAAAAACAAACTGTTTTCAAATCTAACATAATGTTACAAAAGAAACACCATAAAGAAAAAATTAATGAACAGTCACGAAGTGATATTTTCATTTACATTTTATAAAAAAATTGTTAAGGGACCTTCCAGTAGGGTGCGGCAATTTATAGGCATAGATTACATTTTAAATCCCCCAATACACAACGTGAAATGTGTACTATTCCATAAGTTTCTTATTTTCGTTTTCTTTTTAAGGCATTCAGATTAAATTAAAGCTCATGTATGAGCACTAATGCTACCCAGCTTAAATTATTCAACGCTCCGTTTGAACCGAAAATCAGAGCAATGTCACACAAAAAAAATTAAACCACTGCATATTTTCAATGATCAGAGCGATCCTGTTAAACCCGGGTTCAGATGTGGAATAAAATCGGACAAAGCGCAATATGGCGGATCCTAGGAAGGTGTTTGGGAACTTGACACCCAGCCCCCCCCCCTCAATCCTTCTTTTCACTGTGCATTTTGTTTTAATCAAATGAGCTTTTTCATTAAACTGGCTCCTCCCATTAAATTATTTTGTTTTAATGTGATATTTTTCTTTATTGTACACTTCATTTCAACCAAATTAGCAAGTCTCTTTTTTTGTGACTCGAAGACCAATTTTCTGATTTGATTTCATATGATTTTGTAGTTATGGCAAAGCTACGCGAAGGCTATCTGCTTAAATGGGGATGCCTTAAGCGGAGAAACTTTTAGAATGTTCAAACGCGTATTTACGTTACACCTGGAGAAAATCGCCCTAAACTCCAGACCATTAAATCGACAGCCTCGCGGTATACCAGTAACCTTGACCTTCACTCTTCGGCCATCTACCATGTTGGGTGTCTTATCCACTCGGACATGGTCGGCAACCAATTTTTCTGTATCCGCCACAGGAGGGTTGGGGTAAAATAAGTAAATTAAGCTTAAAAAAAAAAAAACTATAAATTCCAAACTATAAAACAATTAATAAACAATAAAATTGGGGTTTGAACATTAGTCATAGTAATTATTTATTCCCTAATTTTATAAAAATCAATCATATTTCTTTCATTTTATGAATATTAGATAATCTTTTGAATTTATAAAAATTTTATAAAATTGCCCCCAAATTCTGTTCTAGAATTGGGGATACAACGGTGATTTATCCTCAATTATATGTTCAAAAATCTGTTTACGTTGTCTAACGCACATTCACATTACATTTGGAGAAAATCCTCCAAAATCCAAACTGTGGATTGACAGATACGCGGTAGACCAGAACCTTGGACCTTCACATTTCAACCATGTTCAGTGCCTTATCCTCTCGGCCATGGTGGGATAAATAGTAAGTATCGAAACATAAATTAAAAAGTATTACTATAACAATATATATGTGCTGCTTGCTGGTTTTATACCGTTAAGTTTAGAAATTACACTTCTGGGCCGATATCGGTTATGCGGTACAACGCCGAAATCGCATGTTAACCCTAAAAGACTTGCCGCAATCGGACCGTTGCATGACCGAAATCACCTTTCTTTTGCCTACGCCAACGCATTTTGCCGACACAGAACCGACACCCGCTCCAGTTACCATCATGCCAATGCCGACATCGAAACGGCACTGCCGATGTCGGCCCATCCCTTACCCGATACGGCTGTGTTTGCTGGGTACGTTTGAAGACTACTCTCTAATTCCCGATAATCGTCGACTCTATAACTTTAATTTTGAATTACAGAGTTGTATTTTTTTAATAAACTAGCAGTCCCGCACGGCGTTGCCCGTAAACCCCTTAAATTATGCGATTTACAAAATCTGACATGTAAACTGCAACTCCAGATTAGTACTCTAGGCCGCAGATTAGTACTCTAGGCTAGGATTGTATAACAGAATGTGCAGATAATGGTTCCAGAGTTTCAGGTACGTACTTACAAACGCACCTGAAGACAACTCACTGCCGTGACCGTCACATATTTCCCCCAGAAATATCGTGTAATTTGCATTAAAATTGCTGGAGATATTAAATATTTCATCCAATTAAGCAAATTATCTTGTAGAATCCACAATTTTCGATTTAAATTTCTTAAAATTAGGAAATGTTAGGTCATTAAACGTATTAAATACCATAAAATGTACCATAAAAAATTTCATGAAAAGGTCCCATTAGGAAAAACGCGCCAAATGACACAAAAATCGTCAAACTTGGCGAGTTTTGGCGAAATATCGCCAAAATTGGCGCCAAAAATAAGTCCCCAAAAATTAGGTTTTCGAAGACCTACGACCCATAGAACCCGAGATTTCCAGAACATTCCATATTGATGCAGCAAAAAGCAAAATTTAACTATTTAACGCGTAGAATACGAATTTTAAACTGTTTTAAACCCCAAAACAGCGGGTTGCTCCCAAAATTCGTAACAGAGGGTAAGAAAATCTCCGTTTTAAAACAGTTTTTAATTAATAATTAAAAAAGTGATTAAAATTTAAAAATTCTGATTCTCAGGTGCACATAATCGGACTCATGGGATTATATATTCAAATTTTCAGAGTTCTGCCTGCAGTAGGTTTGTCTGGAGACCGCACACATACAGACAGACAGATTTACAAACATTCATTTTTATTATTATTATTATTATATATATATATATATATATATATATATATATACATATATACATATATAGTTGTGTGTCAAGCAGATATATTCCCGTGAAGATACTTTGAACAAAAATTATAAGAACCTATCATAATGTTGAAAATACCTTTACACTATAACTTTGTTATTAAAGGATTTCGTGGTATTACTTAGAATCAGAATTTTTAGAGCAAAATTTAGTTATATAACCCCTTTTTCGAAAATTCAACCACCTTGCGACAGCACTAAATTTTAAAATTAAAAATTTTAATTATTTTCCCCTTTATCTCCATACTATAGAACATCTTTTCCGCATAGGTAGGTTCTGATTAACATTATTTTTATTTTCACCATATAAAAGCAAATTTCACTCTTTTTTTCGTTTTTTGGGGAAATTTAACCCCCTTGCGGCAGCATTCAATTTTAAATTTAAATTTTTTAGTCATTTTTCCCTTTATCTCCATACTACAGAACATCTTTTCCGCATAGGTAGGTTTTGAAAATCCGAAAAAAGTTTTTTTCGATCCACCCTAATCACAGTCGTTTGTTATCGACTGCTCTAATAACTTTCTGAACCGGTTATAACCTCGTTTAGCCAATCACAAGAAAGGCAGGGCTTTTCAACCGATTCGGGGAGAATTGAACTCCTGGATCCTTTTTTTTTTTTTTTTTTAAAAAAAAACAACGTAAGCACCAATCATCCTGCCATTAAAAAGCGTGTAACTTTAACACCCGTCATGCGCTTAGCATAAAGTAAGGTGCGTTTAAAAGAGTAACCGTTACGCCTTTTAAAGTTTAAAAGAAAGTTCGATAATTTATCCAATATGACAAAACACTTTTAAAAATTAGCATTCATAGTATCAATAACAATATATATAAAATATAAAAGCATTAAAAAAAAGACAGAAAAAAGAAAGGAAGAAAATGGAATTTTACACAGTAGTTTCACATAATTTTTATCTTTATTTTTTTAAATATAAAACTCGTGACTTTACAACTTTTATTAGAACAATTTTAAGTAATCCCCCCCCCTCCCCGAAAAAAATCAAACATAAAATAAAATTACGACAGAAAAAATTCTCCAGTTTTACAGCAAATATTTTCGCTATTCAATTTCCAAGGATCTCCCTTAAGAACGCTAATTGAAAACTCGCCGGTAAAAAAAAAAAAATAAAAAAAAAAATAAATAAGTTAAATCAAAATGAATTTAAAATTTATTCTCTTAATTTGTAATGCAAATGTTCCAAGAGAGACCATTATGTCTTGATGTTATATAATCCCTCGCCAAACTAATCAGTTTAGGACAATTTTAATCGCCAACAGGAACCTTGGACCATCGCCAAGCTCACCACAAGGGGGAAACCACTAGTTTTTGTTTTATTTTATTTCACGTTTTGTCGGAAAAGAAGGGAAGAAAAAAGAAAACCTTTTAAATAATAGGTTTTACAGGATGTAAACTTTGTTTCTTCATTGAAATTTCCTGAAGGAAATCCATTAAAAGGGGAATAAGAATTATTAAATTCTGGTTTTGAACAGCGCGTTCGTTTTATTCGAAATACAAGAAAGAATCACTTTTATTTTATTAGCCTAATAGCCTCGGACGTTTTGTTTTTGAGACGAAAAGTTGGAAACTGTATTTTCCCGCAAGTATAAATATATAATTTTTTTACCTGGGAATTTATTGCGTTTTGACTTGCCGCAAATATCAGTTCTTGCCAGAGCGTATGTGAATCACGCTCACGGTCGTGAGTTGTGTATAGATCATTTTTCATTTGTTTGAAAATACTTAAAAATTACTTACACTCATGCACCAAAGAGCTCTTAATTTTTCTATTTTTCAAAAATATTTAGTTTAAGACCATACGTCTTCATTAACAAATTAAACACGATTTTTAAAACCTTTTTTTTTTTCTTTCTTCTAAAATTTCCCAGTGAGTTCAGTTTTAAAACGAATCAATAGATAATTTGAGAAAAAAATACACTAGACCTCGGATTTCTACTTTCGTATACTGCACTAATTGTGTATTAACCTTTTAGAGTCCAAAGCCCCCATCGAATTAAAAATTTATTCATAAATGAAATTTTACTAATATTGACTTGGAAAAAATAGCAGATAAAGTTAAAAGATGACTTGATTTTTTGAAACAGAAGTTGTATTTCTATCATTATTGGAAAACTGGGGGGGGGGGGGAAATCACGAAAATAGCCATTTTCATAAATTTTTACAGAGCTATCTTGATATCTCCCACCCTTCAAACTTAATTCATATCTTTACTGAAATTTATAAAAATAAATCTCTTATTATCTTTACTGAAATTTAGAAAAATAAATCTCTTATTTATTCTTAACATCTCACTTATTATTTAAACTACCCCTCAGTATATTCCGTTTTTGAAACCAATGTAAAAGGTACAATCAGAAATGTCCCATTCTCCCAATTGGAAACACAGTGAAAATTGTATTAAATTTTTCCCCCCATTTAAATGACTAATATCCGTTAACTTAACGCGTTAGAAGAGAAAATGTGCAAAAAAAACTAATTTAAAATATGCCTGAATCTCAATGGGGTCTGTAAAAGGTTAATACAGTATTCGATGTTGATGTGAGGGGGAAAAATTCCAAACCTCTACTATTGTTTTTGTGTCGTGTTCAGAGATTCAGTTAGGAGCAGGCGGGGCAGCTGCCCCGAGTCCCTCTCTCTCTGATTAAAGAATTCTGTAATAAGTGGGATTCAGAGGAACTTTCTTTTTTAGCGAAAGCCGAATCAAAATTGCATTGAAGCTATTAATAAGCACGTTACAGATTCGACTGAAGTTTTGGGGGGAGGGGGTAGTCCACGGACGTATATAAGGAGGATTTTAGTGGGGGTCTTAGTCTACTCCCACTTAATCTACGCACAAATGCTAACTATGGCGAAAACAGCCTTTGAATTCATCGCTCAAAATAGTCTACGACAAAAAATACATAAATAAGTAAATTTTCTATAAATTTTGAACAATGGCACGAAGGCTTCACTTGAACAATGAAGCCTTCTAGTCGACAGACGTATATAAGGAGGAGTTTAGGGGGTCTTAGTCTACGCACAAACGCTAATTATAGCCAAAGCAGCTTTTGAATTCATCTCTCAAAACAGTCTACGACAAAAAATAAATAAATAATTAAGTAAATTTTCTATAAATTTTGAAAATTTTACATTAAAATTTAAAATAAAATATATTAACTTTGTAAATTTTTATAATTCCGCGCGGAGCAAACACAATTTACTATAAAGAATTTAAAAATTTTTAGTGCTATTGAAAATTTTAATTATTTATAATAAAATTTGTCAATCAAATTTTATAGTAAGAACGGACATCCATCCCCCTTAGCTGGACACCTCCCGTAAAAAAGCTATAGATAGCAGCGTGGGTTAGTCCATATAATAAAATGATTAACACTGCTTCGAAATCATTACCTGAGCCGAACAGATTTTAAATTTTATTTACGCAAAATCTCTTAAATATTGACACAGCTTCGGAAATTCGTTTTGTCTCCCGCTAAATCGGTCATTTTGTCCACTGTGCAAGCGATTGAAGAAATGCAATCTGCGAAAGCAGTGAAAAGACCGTTCCTTTCAAGTACTGAAGTTCGTGAGAAGCATTTACAAGAACTCAAAAATGAAAAGTAAACGGGAAAATCGTATTTTACGATTATGTTTTCGTCCGAGAAACATATTTAATTCATGTAGAACAAATTAGTACATTAACTTAGAATGACATTTCTTAAGGTTTCACAGGAAGCACACTTATAATTTTCTAATCACTTTTTTTAATGCGTTTAACTGAAGAATTTTTCTTTTACGGAATTACAGCGCGTTCCCCCCCCCCCCCCCCCCCCCCGCTAAATTCACATAATTTACGCAAGTTATTTGTGTCATTCGATAGCAGCCAAACATGTGATTAAAAAAAAATAATAATTTTTCTTCATTAATTTTTTTTTATAAAGTTATTACTATGGTATAATCGAAATTGTTATAAGATTTATTTAAAATAGTGTTTCAAGAATATTAACTTAAGAAAGAAACTGGAAAAAGTATTTGTGCAGATTATTTAAAACATAGAAATGAAGATTACTTTTGTTTAAATTACTTTTTTCTTTTTTTTTACTTTCCACTTACACAGTGGCAGATACAGAATTTTTTGGGGGGGAGGGGCCGATTTTTGAAAAAAGCTTATTTAATTTAAATAAATAGTACAATAAAGAAAATGAAATTATGCTGAACGAATGTAAAATTTTTGGATTAGGATTAATTAATGTAAAAAAGTTCATTTCACTTAAACAATGCAGCAAAATGTTACATTTTAGCAGTGGCCTTTTGGAGGAGGGCTGAAGCCTTCTAGCCCCTGCCCTGGATCCTCCTCTGTACGTGCAGTAAATAACCTAATGCTGTCAAAGCTTAAACTATAAGGCGTGCCTATCTCAACTACCGTCAAAGCTCATAGCCAAGTGGATGCATTTAGGAGCAGTCCCCCCCCCCTCCAATGGAAAAATTTTTTGACCCCCTCCCAAATTTGCAGAATCAATAGAGTAGTGATTCGAAAAAATAAAAAATTGAATTAAGAAATGATTTTTTTTTAATTAAACATTGCGTGCTATTCAAATATTAAACCAAGTTTTAAAATATCAAAGATTATCCATGTCACATGACCGAAAAGATCATTGCATTTAACAGGGATACTGTTATAATTGGAAATTTATATGGAATTTTGAATGGTTTATATGGGTTTTATACGGGGTTTTGATATGTTCCGCGGGCCGGATCAAAAGCCGTGGTGGGCCACATGCAGGCCGGCGGTTACCCATATGTGTTCTAAAACATGGGTTTATTCCTTAAATAACAATTATCAATAAAAAAAATTAATAATGAGGAAAAAAATGTGTGGCATTACCGCAGCAGTATCTGAAAGATTACTTTTATTTTGTTAACAAATTAAATGGGTATAAAGTTTAATTTTAATTAACTAAATTAAAAACGAATTCGATTGAAAATTAAATAATTTAAAACATGTTCGTGCAAAAACTATAAAAACAACGTGTAAAAACGATTAAATAAATCACATGTACTGATATATGCTTAAGTAATACTCAAAGGACCTTTGCGGGGGGGGGGGATGCACTGCTTCGTCCAGTCGAATCGCCTGGCGACGGGTCTGACTAATACGATCAAAGTCAATTGATTTCCAGAAATCAGCAATGAATATAGCGAATGAAAATGTTACAAAAATTGTGCTGGTTCATTGGCTCAGTAGAAAGTACCTATTGTTATCATTTAATCTGTGATTTCTACGAGGATTTCTCTGTATTTCTTCTGTTATTTTTGTCTCCCCCCCCCTTGAAGTACATTGTCTTTAAAATGAGGATTGGTGTTTCGAAATTCTTTTGAGAACCATCTGCGCTTAGGAATTTAATTATTCGTAAAGTAAAGGTCAGAATTTTCCCTGGTGCCGTGGAATGCGTATGGCATAATATAATTTTTCTCATCTGTATTTTTTATACTGACTTGAAAAAAAAAAAAAAAGAGGAGGTACTATGCTAAACCAACTCCTCCTAGATACAGAAGGCCTGAGAACAGAAGCTTTTACGTCATCATCAGGTCTTCTAAGATGACGTTATCACAGTTTTATTTTCACAAAGTAAAACTATTTAAAATTTCTGGTGAATGATACAAATTTCAGAAAATATCTTAAGTTAAGATAAAAATTAAAATACCTTTCTGATAAATAATGCTTTATTATGATCTATTTCTATAACATATTATATAATTAGTGATAGTTAAAATTTCCTATTTGTCGTAAAATTACATTTTCTATCTTAAATCATTAAAACGTTTTTATGCGGGAGTAAATTCATACACAAACTTTGAATAGTGTTACTTTGTGAAAATAAATGTGTGATGACGGCATTTTAGTGACCTAATGATGACGTAAAAGTTTCTGTCGCAGGCATTGTATATCTAGGAGGTGGTGGCTCAACGCGTTAATATATCACTATATTTACGCATGCGTGTTATTAATTTACTAATGTACTACGATAATTTTTTACCATGTGCACTGATTTGAATGATTCTTTTTATTTGAAAAAAGGAAGTTGAGGGTGAGATTAATTTGGTCCCGTTGTGGTGATACTATCAAGCCTAAGGGTTGTCAGTAACGGCAGTATCTCAAAAGTCCTTTTGGCCGATTTTATTCCGTGTTTGGCATAAAAAAAATACTCAAAACTGAACTCA
>JAWZYV010000896.1:0-43331 GCA_038373885.1 Cheiracanthium punctorium | reverse complement strand
AAGTAAGTGTCGTTACTAAAAGTAATTTTGTTCTACCTTCTCATAGGTATAATTATTTATTTTTCAAATGGTGTGATCAGTAGGGTGTGGTCTTCATCCTTTAAAAGCCAGAATCAAAAAATTAAACACTAGGAATTAGCAAATATTCATTTATTTTTGTAGCCTCAATACGACGTATAACGAAATACTTGTAGATGTTCTACAATGACGCATGTTTCATTGTAACCCGTTTGAATGCATTCACTTAAAATCATTGGCGGCCCGTGACCCGTTTCAGTGGTGGGGCCCGAAAAAAAATAGTGCTAATTAAAATCGCGAAAATATATATGCATATAGAATGACCCATCCCCTCTTGCACACAGCGTAAGTATTTAAAATTTCTCAAATGACAAATGATTATCAAAATGGCTATACAACTTTTGCTATTTTTTTACCCAATTATGTTAAATTGAAAAGTTTACTTCATTACTAAACAAAAAGCCACGTAATTTCGTCAATAGCTACCGATTTGGCGAAATTTCTCAGTACAGTCGTGTAGATCACCATGCGAGGGCCCGAAGATCTGGGCCCCGAAGACAGCGCCCAATAAGCCATTTGGAAGTCAAGTTAATGCCGTGTCAATATGGCTTTTATGCTCGATGCCAAATAGGTCAACCCGGTAAATTGAGAAAAGACGCCCAATGCAGGGCGAGCCAGCCCATGGCCCATGCATGGTTTAGATCGTGTGAAAATCGTAGCTATTTTAAGTGCTTTTTTTAATGGATAGTTTTAAAATAGAGCAAAATGCGTGCGTTTTTTCAATAAAGGTAAATTATTGAAAGACCTGTGTTACATAATAGGAAGATACTTTGATTTAGATGGTGGTTAATCGGTAAGGCCAGGCCACTCTGGCCCTTATTGACGAGCCGCCACTGATAGAGAGCTAGTATTCCTTGGGTTAGTGAACCAGAATATTTTGCGATTTTTTAAGAGAGTCATCATTTACAAACGAAGACACTATAACCGAGTTCAATAATATTTGTAACCACCACCCCCCCCTAAAAAAAAACAAACAAACTAAAACCTTGGTTTCGTTACTGGTTACGCCCATGGACAACTTTGTCGCGCTTTATCCCTATGATTGTTAAATATGTGGTTGAGAGGTTCTGCTCTCGAAACTAGAAGGCGGGAGGTGTCAGGTTCAAACCCCGGTCGCGCCTGTCGACCTAGCCGCTCGCAGTTAATCCGTGGTTTCCTCCGAAACCTCACTTGAATACGACCTAGGATCCCTTAAAAAGTCCTCCACGTACGGCATTCCCCCTACAGGCCTGGGACCCTAGTGAAATCAATCGGCCTTAATCCAAAAACAAACAAACAAATGATTGTTAAATGTGTCATTTACTAATAATACGCCTTCTAGTAGCAATGTTTCCAACATTTTTTTTTTTAATGAAACAAACTTTCCCGCTTCGATTGAGGGATTGACAACATTTCACCCTTTTATGACGGCTGGTTTCAATCCTAGTAAAAAAATAATGTTTTTGAATATTTTACACCAAACCCTTTCAGACAGAGTAGAGGAGACCGAGGCTAGTACAGGAGCAATTTTCAAACATTGATTTAATTTTTTATTCAAATGTTTTAACAAAATTGAACCGTACTTTTAACCCTTTAACGCGCAGTGTTTCCGCTCTGGGAACACCCAACTCGGACGTTTTGACTGTTGCCCGTCACGAAGAATAGATTCGATTTCTATAAAAATAGTTGCCGGTGACATAGCTCCACGAGAATCTTTTACTTTTGAGCACGTCCTGTCCCGTCAAAAAAAGGTCACGATTCTTTTTAACAGCAGTGATATCTGCTGAAAAACGAAAGAATGCGAGAACAGCCGGATAGAGGGTCCCATGCTGAAAAAAGGGTGCAGTCGTTGCCATCGCTCGACTTCACGACCCGCTAGAGGGCGGACGATCGAAACGTTCATCGCGTGCCACCGATCGAGAGACCCTTTTTTTTAACTACAGCTCGCTGTGCGGCACACAGCCAGCTGCGTCAAAAAAAAGGGTCCTCAATGATGAAAATTCATTAGTTTTTGTATATCTCTTGTTGTAGAAATGCGATTGTCTCCCAATCACAACTGTAACTGGAACCTGTATTTGTAGAACAGGTGTGTGAGTTTCAACTTCCTATGACAAATCTTACTGATAGTATGTTTCATTGAGCCCCCATCTTTCCCTGCTTACACAGTTAACCCTTTAACGCGCAGTGATCCCGCTCTGGGAACAACCAACTCTGTCGTTTGGACTGTTGCCAGTCACGAAGAATAGATTGGATTTCTATAAAAATAGTGGCGGGTGACATAGCTCCACGAAAATGCTTTACTTTTTAGCACGTCCTTTCCCGTCCAAAAAGGGTCACGATTATTCTTAACAGCACTGACATCTGCTGAAAAATGGAAGAATGCGAGAATAGCTGGATAGATTGCCCAATGCTGGAAAAAAGGGGCAGCCGTTGCCATCGCTCGACTTAACTACCAGCAAATGCCGCACAGCCAGCTCTTCTCTAGATCTGTGGCCCGCGATGAACGTTTCGATCGTCCGCCCTCTTGCGGGTCGGGAAGTCGAGCGATGGCAACGGCTGCCCTTTTTTTCAGCGTTGGGAAAGGGTTGCGCCCTCAAAGGGTTAAAGCGCAGATATTTAGCCATGTATATCCTTGAGTTCTGTGTGAATTTGAGTAACGGAAATTTGATTGGTCAAACTGGCACCATTTGTGCTGGTTTCCTTACCTAGTGCATTATTGTCCACTTCCAAAAAAGGTGACCACTGGATCGTTTTTCTGTCGTTTCAGGCTCCAGCGCCTACGATTCCGTCCGTCCCCTGGCTTACAAGGACGCCAGCGTCTTCCTCCTCTGTTTCAGCGTCGCGAACTCTGACTCGCTGCACTCAGCGCTCGACAAGGTGAGTGGCTGCTGTCCCCGTCCACTCGTGCGCTGTCCACGTCCACGCCGAACCAGCTGTGTCCCCCCAGCAGCGCAACTAGTTCAAAAAAAAAAGATCACAAGATGTTTTTTGAACGTTCTGTGGTCTTCTTTTGAACGTTTCTTGAACTAGTTGTGCTACTAGGTGGTGTATGTGTGTCTGCGTACTCAAAAAAGAGAGAAAAGCAATTAAAAAATATGCCAGGTTGTAACGAAAGTTTTCCGCCAAATCTTCTTGAAAAACTAAGTTCTAACTCCTTAGATAACTGACGAGTTATCTAAAGAGTTCGAACTGGTTATCAGTAGTTAATTGCCGATCAGTGGTTAATTGCTGATCAGTGGTTAATTACTGATCTTCCACAAGTTCTCGCAGGCTGGTCTCATCCACATCAATAGACCAGCCAGAGCTCTCTGCTTCTTGAATGTCATAGTACTTGTTTCTGAACTTTCGGTAGCAAACCTGCAGAGTGTCACATGATGCAGCAATTGTACTTACAGCTGTACATATAATTTGATGATATTCTGTAGCTGACTTTTCGCAACAAAACTGGAAGTAAATGATGGTTCTAAACCGCTAGAGTGATAGTTTCATTAAGGGCACGTTGTACTTAATGATAACTATATTTTTTTTTTACAAATTTCACAACACAAGATTTCAAGTAGGTACCTTTCTTTCGTTTGACAAAATATGAGCCAATACGCCAAAGCGAAATGTGTGCTGAAGATTTTTGCGGTGGCGGGAAACTTTCGTTACAACCTAATACATTAAAAAAGTATACTAAGGTATAGTATGAAGTATTCGTATTCATCTTTCGGGTATAGTATGAAAGGTCCACCACGCTTCTGCAGTTGCAAAAATGTTCCACCATCTTCACGGGTCGAACCTTCCTTTTGGGAGCCCTTTTTTTTAAAAGCCCAGTCCAATTATTCAGTTTAAATAGCCTCAGTAAAAAAATTTGTTCAATTCAACAAAATATTTTTCCCGGTGTATGTCAATAAAAAAGGAATTTACAGTGGAACCTCTCTGAAAGCCTACCTTTATTAATAAGACCACCCATTTACTGTAAAAAGAACTTATTTTCGGGAACATGAACATATCATGGAGTTCGAGAGCTGAAAATTGCGCGAACTTCATAGGAGCAGAACTGAAAGTTGAAAAATGCCGAAAGTACCTAAATGTAGAACCCCTTTTACATAAGGCATTTTAAGAAACTTTATTTTGTGCGAAAAGTTCTTTCATGCGCCCTCCCCATCGCTCTAAAAACAGCCCACGGTGATTATAGATCCCCTTTGACCTTGGCTCAACGCCCAACAAATTTCCAACCATTTTTGTAAATATTGTAAGGGAATGATCTGCATTCTGTTGGTTGTATTATTGTTTTGTATCAACGAAATAATTATACGGTATTCAAGAAATGGTTATACGAAAGAAAGTCAAGTTGAAAGAAAGAAATATGGCAGAAAAGAGTTTGTAACTCTGCAGTAAATCATGCAAATTTGATAAGCGACAAATTTCTGATTTTTTACAATTACAGTCGAACCTCAAATTAACGAATGGATTGGGACCCACAAATCGGTTTGTTCAATCGAATATCCATTCTTTTAAAGTGTATGATATAAAAATATCAATGCAAATTACCCTTAGATATAGATATGAAAAAAAAAGAATGATTATTGTTGACTGCGAGCTTAAAAATGATAAGTTATACGTTATAAGATCAACTTTGAAATTATCTAAATTCTTTAATGCTACTTGTTCTTAATATTAGGTTGTAACGAAAGTTTTCCGCCACTGCAAGTATTGTCTGCACAAACAGTTCGCGTTGGTGTCTTTGCCAATATTTTGTTAAAAGATTTTTGTTATTTGAAAGAAAAAGACTTGTTTTAGAGCACTGTGTTGTGAAATCCGTAAAACAATGTCGTTATGATTAAGTATAAGGTGTCTGAAATGGAACTATCACGCTCCCAGATTGAACCATCCTTGACTCTCAGTTCTGTTGCAAAAAGTCAGCTACAGAATGGCACCGAATCATGTGTACAGCTTAAGGTACTACTGTTGTATCATACGGCTCTGTGAAGATTGGGTACCGAAAGTTTAAAAACGAGGACTAGGGCATTTAAGAAGCGGAGCGCTCTGGCCGGTCTACTGATGCTGATGAGGCTCGTCTACGAGAATTTGTGGAAAGAGATAAAATATTCATCCACTCGAGATCTAGCTAAAAGAGACTTTAGTGCCATGTCCATTGGTCGCGCTAGGCATCGATAAACTTGACATATAAGGTCAATCGCTCAGTGCATGAGCTGACTCAAGCAAATCTGGCGGAAAACTTTCGTTACAACCTGATACATAATACACACCTACATAGATGTTGGCACTTTGGAAAGAAATCATGGATAGTGCTTTGTTTTTGTGGCTGTGTTTTGACTTTCCAAAGCTCTTTGTCCATATTCATTTTGTGTGCAAAAAATTCAGAGTTTTAGTTTTATGAGCGAATTTTATTTCAGCTATGGTTGTTCGTTCCATCAAAGCTAAAAATTCGTTCAATCAGAGCATTTTAGCACCCTTTTCGTCGTGACAGAAAAAAATATTCGTTCAATCGGAGAATTCGTTCCATCCAAATACGTTAAATCGAGGTTCGACTGTATGCGAAGCGGAAAGAGAAGTATTTCTCGAGGCTTTCATTTCCACTATGACGACGGGCTCGCAAAAATCGCGAAAATAAGTACTTTTACAGTATACACAGGAAAGCGTGGGCGGAAATCGATAGGTAGCTGTCTCTCCAGGTCAGCACGTGCAGCTTTCTCATTGTTCCAGTAGCTGCCAACTTTGATGCTTCTTTCGGCAGATTATCTGCAGCTATTTCTTTTTTCGTAATTTGCTATTTGAATAAAATAAAATATTTAATCTATATAAATAAAATTAGACTTTTGTCTGTACATTTCTTGGAATTCAAAAATTTTACAATTTCTATCCGTTTCAAGCACCCGGGATTCCGATGCGACCCTCAAAAAAAAGTTTGTCTGTCTGTCATTCTGTCATTCTGTCCTTCTGTCATTCTGTCATTCTGTCCGTGACGCTTTTTTTGTTTAAGCATCACGTAAAAACGACTGAAGCGAATGATATGAAATTTTGTGTCATGATAGGTGGTCACTCAACTTAAAACATAGGCGTCGAATTTTTAAAAAATCTTGACTAGATTTTCCGATTTTGCGAAAATCGCTTCAAACTGCGTAAATTTGTGTTCAAGCATCACGCAAAAACGACTGAAGCGAATGATATGAAATTGGGTGTCATGATAGGTATTCACTCAACTTAAAACATAGGCGTCCAATTTAAAAAAAATCTTGATTGGAGTTTGCGATTTTGCGAAAATCCTTTCAAACTGCGTAAATTTGTGTTCAAGCATCACGTAAAAACGACTAAAGCGAATGATATGAAATTGGGTGTCATGATAGGTGGTCCCTCAACTTAAAACATAGGCGTCCAATTTAAAAAAAATCCTCATTGGATTTTGAGATTTTGAGAAAATCGTTTCAAACTGCGTAAATTTGTGTTCAAGCATCACGTAAAAACGACTGTAGCGAATGATATGAAATTGGGTGTCGTGATAGGTGGTCACTCAACTTAAAACATAGGCGTCGAATTTTAAAAAAATCTTGATTGGATTTTCCGATTTTGTGAAAATCGTTTCAAACTGCGTAAATTTGTGCTCAAGCATCACGCAAAAACGACTGAAGCGAATGATATGAAATTCGGTGTCATGATAGGTGGTCACTCAACTTAAACTATAAGCATCTAATTAAAAAAAAGCGATCAGATTTCGAGATTTTGTGAAAATCGTTTAAAACTGAGTGAATCTTTGTTCCCGCATTACGTAATAACGACTCAAGCGAATGATATGAAATTTGGTCACACGATAGAGGGTTGCTCAACATAAACTATAGGAGTCCAATTTTTTAAACATTTTTATTAGATTTTGAGATTTTGTGAAAATTCTCTCAAAATGCGTTTATATTTCTTCAAACATCACGTAATAACGACTTATACGAATGATACGAAATTGAGTGATAGGATAGGTAGTTGCTAATCTTAATTTATAGGCGTTGAATTTTTAAAATATTTTGATTACATTTTGAGATTTTACGAAAATCGTTTTAAAATGCTGAAAATTTGTTCCAGCATCACGAAATAAAGACTGCAGGGAATGAAACGAATTTGGTTGACAGGATAGGTTGTCACTCAACTTAAATTCTAGGCTTCCATTTTTTCAAAAATGTTGATTGAATTTTTAGATTTTGCAAAAATTATTTCAATATGCGTCAATATTCGTTCGCGCATCGCATAATTACGACTGATGCGAATGAAATGATATTACTTAGTGACTCTCTAACCTGTAATATTTTAACAATACATAAAAATTATAACTTCGCTTTCTTTACTTTGGCAACATACTACATCCATTCTGTGTACTCATACAATGCTGACGAAAGATCTTGCTTTTTTGGAAATTTGCATTCACTAACCCGTCGAGGACGGGTACTTCAGCTAGTGTAAAATAAAACTGTTTAAATGTTCTCGTAGGTAATCTTCTTCCCAAAAAACCCGTAGAAGTTGGCAGCTGCGGAAGCGAGACGTGCCAACCTTGGAAGCTCGAATACAGCGCCACCTGTCGATTTCAGTTCAGGTTTTCTCGTGTCATTGTGGTTCCTAACGATGTTGCCTACCTACCATTTTGTAGGTAGGCGACGTCGTTGGTACCTAAGTTTGTACACGAAGCTCCGGAACATCTGGAGTATTTTACCGATTTAAACTTACGCCGTGATTGTTTTAGTTTTCCAGCACCCAAATAGGTCAGGAACATCCGCTACTTACTGCTCATAAAATAATCAGTGCGTGAAGGTTCATTCGGAATACTTTGACGGCTTTATTCACCAAACGGCTTGACTCTCGGAATAGTCCAAACTCGCTTGTTCAAGACATGGGTAAGATATCTCACCGATGACTGTGACACACCTGCTTGGATTAAACCGCGTATCAGGTGTTTAGTGAATAAAGCCGTTAGTGTAGCGTTAGACATAACGGGTTTGATTTAACCCGGAATTACTCTCTCAGGGTATCGCATACCCAAGGGTGTTTTTTTTAAATAATTTTTACAGTAAAATCGATACACGAGAGGTTAAAAATAAATGAATAAATAAATATAATTGCAACCATACATTTATAAGTACTACTCGAAGAAAAATATAAAAAAGTGTTCATATACTCAGAACTAGAGCCTCTCTGAGAATAATAGCAGAAGTACTCGAGCAGGGTGTAACACATCCGGCGTGGCAATATTCAAAAACCTATTTGAAGAATTCCACAACAAGTTTTCCCCCCTTCAAGGTTATGACCTTAAAGTCAGCTGCATCAGTCCTCATCAATTAAAAAAAAAGTAAGGAAGGTACATCGAAAAAAAGGGTACCTCAGAACAATAGCATAAGCACTCACGTAGGGTATGACATACCCGACGTGTCGATATTCGAAAACCAATTTGAAGAAATTCAAAGCAAATTTTTCCTTTTCAAGGTTATGACCTTAGAGACAGCTGCACGAGGTTTCATTTATTTTGAAAAAAAATTAAAGAAGGTACGTCGAAAAAAAAAAGGGTAGCTCAGAACAATAGCATAAGTATTCGCGGAGGGTATGACACACCCGACGCATGTGGCGATATTCGAAAACCAATTTGAAGAACTTCAAAGCAAATGTTTCCTCTTCAAGGTTATGACCTTTAGAGCTAGGTGTACGAGGTTTCATGCATTTTCAAAAAAAAAAAAAGTTTGGAAGGCAAATCGAGAACAAAAGCGTAACGGGAATATCATACCCTGCACGAGTACTGCTGGGTCAAAAGCTGTTCGGAAGCTCTTTGACTGCTGCCCTTTTTCAAAAACAAGTTCTGCTTTAAGTTGTGGGATGAGTATCGTACGTGCTTTGACCAAAACTAAATGCAATTAAAATTTCGTTCCTTAATTTGCCACCTTACGTGTGAAGTTTTTTGTGTTTTTTTTTTCCCCGACGACTGTTTCGAAAGCAAAGCGACTCATGCTTCCTTCCTCCTCTAGTGGTACCCCGAGATCCGCGACCATAGCAACAGCCATGCCATTCCTCCCGTGATCCTCTGCGGATGCCAGAGTGATCTTCGGGGCGATCAGCAGACGATGATCGCCGCTTTGCAGCCGATCGAGAGAAAGCCGGTCACTGCGGAACAGGTGAGGTCATCGTTTTAGATAGTTACCATGCAGACCACTAACCATCTTTATTATTATTATTATTATCATAATCAGATCACTCAATTTTTTGAACCACGTCTGAATTTAACCCTTTGAGGCGCACCCTTTCCCAATGCTGATAAAAAGGGCAGCCGTTGCCATCGCTCGACTTAACTACCAGCAAGAGGGCGGACGATCGAAACGTTCATCGCGTGCCCCACAGATCTTAGAAACCCCTTTTTTTGTCGCAGCTGCACAGCCAGCTGTCGTCAAAAAGGGGTCTCGTAGATCTGTGGCACGCGATGAACGTTTCGATCGTCCGCCCTCTTGCTGGTAGTTAAGTCGAGTCATGGCAACGGCTGCCCTTTTTATCAGCATGGAGCAATCTATCCGGCTGTTCTCGCGTTCTTAAATTTTTCAGCACATGTCAGTGCTGTTAAAAATAATCGTGACTATTTTTTTACGGGAAATGTAAAGTAAAGGATTCTCGTGGAGCCATGTCACTCACCCGCCACTATTTTGATGGAAATCTAATCTATTCACCGTGACTGGCAAGAGTCAAAACGTCAGAGTCGGGTGTTCCCAGTGCGGGAACACTGCGCGTTAAAGGGTTAATATGAAGTTTTTCTGTTGTAAAACTTTGACTAACGATGATACAACGATAAATCCCTCTACAACGATACAATTTTGTGGTCCCGTAGAATTTCCATACAATATAATCTCCATAAAACGACACATCGCTCTACAACGATCATTTTATTGGGTCCCTTAAATATCGTTGTATCGGGGGTTTACTCCATTTCCAATAAATAAGATTTCTATTGTATACTTGATAGTTATAGAACACAGAGCTTTCTAGGAGACGTAAGAATTAAGCTTAGATCCCAGTTATTCTTTAGGACTGTAAATGTCTCCAGAAATGAAAACTTTTTTGCAAGATCTCAGCCCCTACCATCTTGGCGATATATCTAAGTCACTTGGAGATTGAGTTTTAGAGGTGGCCATAATCCACAAGTTCCCCTTCTGCCTTCGCAATCATAGCATGCGAATCAAAAATTACATCTTCAGAAGTTATTCTTTAAATTTTTCTTTTTAATCTCAGTTTTCATTAATCCTTTGAGGCGCAACCCTTTCCCAATGCTGGAAAAAGGGCAGCCGTTGCCATCGCTCGACTTAACTACCAGCAAGATGGCGGACGATCGAAACGTTCATCGCGTGCCACAGATGTAGAGACCCTTTTTTTTACGACAGCCGGCTGTGCTCGCGCACAGCCCGCTGCGAGCACAGCCGGCTGTCGTCAAAAAAGGGTCTCTAGATCTGTGGCACGCGATGAACGTTTCGATCGTCCGCCATCTTGCTGGTAGTTAAGTCGAGCGATGGCAACGGCTGCCCTTTTTTCCAGCATTGGGCAATCTATCCAGCTGTTTTCGCGTTCTTCCATTTTTCGGCAGATGTCAGTGCTGTTAAAAATAATCGCGACTATTTTTTACGCGAAAGGACGAGCTAAAAAGTAAAGAATTCTCGTGGAGCTATGCCACCCGCAACTATTTTTATAGAAATACAATCTATTCTTCGTGACTGGCAACAGTGAAAACGTTAGAGTTGGGTGTTCCCAGACCCGGATCACTGCGCCTTAAAGGGTTAAAAGATTTACTGAGCATAAAAGTAGTATTCAAGTAGTTTTTGTTTAATGTTCCCAGAATAAATTACAGATACGAGGGTTGCCTTTTAAGTTTTTAGAAAAGTTAGGAAGAAAAGTAATTTTTTGGGAGCAAACTGTTTTATTGCTTTACAAAATATTCGCCTTTAATTTTTATACACTTTTCCAACCTTTCAAACCGATTCTTGAATCAGTTTTTTCACTCTGAAATGGATATCTCGAAACATGGTTTTGGAAGGCATCAGCAGCTTCTCGTGGTGATGAAAATCGCTGCCCACGCATTTTTTGTTTGATATAAGGGAACAATAAAAAGTCGTTAGGCGACAAATCAGGAGAACACAGGCAATGAGACATCAATTTGATATTTTATCTTTCAAATAATCTATTGTTTCACGTTCTGTGTAGGAGATGACGTTGTCGTGTTAAAGAATGATGCGTCGATTTTTGTTGTTTTTCCTGATTTCGTGGATGACTTTTGGCAAACAAATTTCTGTTTACCATTTAGTGCTAACAGTTTTTCGATCCTCTAAAGGAATGGCTGCGATGTCCTGTAAAGCCGAAGAAACAAGCAAGCATTTTCTTGGAAGTGCTTCGTGAATGAACCACTTTCGTGGGATTCAGTTCATCTGGAGAGACCCAAACAGTGGATTGTTGTTTAGTTTCCAGCTCATACGAATATATCCAAATTTCGTCACCTGTAACGATGTTGTATACGGATTCTGCAGTTCCCAGTTGGAATTTTTTTAGCATTTCCTTAAGCCAATTTGCACTATCCACTTTTTGAGCTTCTGTCAAATTGTGGGGAATCCATCTGGAACAAATCTTTTCAACAGCTAAATGTTCGTGCAAAATCGAACGTATTGCAGTCTGTGATATGCCAAAGGACGCTTCTGTCTCGTGATATGTGACATGCCGATCTTCTTCAATCATGTCGCGCATGGCATCGATGATGTCTGGAATCACTGCCGATTTGGGTCGTTCTTCACGAGATTCATCACTGACGGACGCACGACCACGCCGAAATTCTGAAAACCAATTGTAAACAGTCTTTTCTGATGGTACTCCATTACCAAAAGTTTCACGAAGTGATACTAAGCATTCTTGTCGAGTGAGGCCTTTCTTAAGGGGAGTTACAACCTTTAAACCTTCAAAATATCGAAAACACTATTATTGCATTTTTCAAAAATTTGAATCTTTTTGAATCGTATGCTTCAAACTACATGAAAATATTCCTATTAGAACGCGAGTCATTGCAAAAGAAAATGTGGATGCAATGGATTTTAAAGAGGGGATTTAAAACTTTGAACGCGTTTTTCTCAAAACTGCTTTTTGCGACTTGCGCGCATGATTGTAAAAAACTTATGCAAGTATTATCTTGAAACTTGTTGGGTAAGCCTAAACGTGTTATAACTAATGTCTCATAACACTACACCTGATTTAATTTCATATAATATCTAATGTTCCATCGAATATAGCAGACTCCAATCAGAAAAATACAACTCAACCATCCAGGATGGAACAATTAACTCACCCCTTACGCAAATTGCGCCGCGCCCTTGATGACGTCACTTCGCGCACTGCACTTTTAGAAAGTGTTCTCAAATCTAATCTAAACCATCTTAAAGTGTGCAAAAAGGATGACAAAATAAGGTCTAAAAAGTATTCTGAAATGGGTTCCATAACAGTGTACTAAACGTGTTCCAACAAGTGTTTCAAAAAGGGACAAATACGTGTTCCAAAAGTGCTCTGAATGGTTCAAAATCAGTGCGCTGCAAGTGTCGCAAAAAGTGTTCTCAAAAAGGGACAAATAAGTGTTCGAAGTGTGTTCCAAAAGTGCTTCTGAAATGATTCCAAAAATGCTCTGAAATGTGCTTTTACAAGTGTTCTCAAAAGCGGGCAAAATAAGTGTTCCAAAAGTGTTCTAAAATGTGTTCGAAGATTTACAGTGTGTATGACAATGACAAAATTCTGCAAACCAAATGTAAACAGTCTTTTTTGATGGTGCTTCATTACCAAAAGTCTCACGAAGTGATACTAAGCATTCTTGTCGAGTGAGGCCTTTCTTAAAATCATAAAAAAATCATCCAACGAAAACCTTCACGAGTTATTTCCATTTTTTCTACTCACTGACTTCTTTAGAACACTCGTGTAAACAAAATACGCAGGCAATTTCTATAATGCCACTGATTCCTAGATTTAAAAAAATATGAATTTTACGAATATCCTGAAGAAAAGTTTCAGTAGCATCTCCTGTTGGTCGTTTGTAAAAACATGAAAGGCAACCTACGTAGCAGCACTCGATTTAAGCCTGTTGTTCTGTTCGGGTCTATTTGAACCGAAGAGAACATCCATACATTGCTTCATATATTCAGGCAAGACACTATCTCCCTTGAACTGAAGACTCGCGTAATACAATTCGAAGAAAACAGGGTAAGAGGCAAATTGAGTTACCACATGACCATCCATAGTTAAGTCGCAGAAGTGTAACAAAAGTGCCCCATGCAGATTTTGTCCATCCAACAATCATTAAAAAAAACAAGTATGCTATTCGAGTATTGGGTACTTACTTACTATCTCGCCACGGTCATTCCCGCCAAGCAATGTTTGTGTCAAATGTGCCAGCAAATTGTTGCCAATCGTATTCCAAACCATCCAGAATTTCGAATGTCCGGCTTTTATCTTGGCGAAATATCGCTCGTCTTGGCGGACCGCCGAGATAATAAGTAAGTACCAAAAATTGTAGCAAACACGTATGCAAGCTACATGCATCTCATTTTTGTCCAATTGGTCAGTCAAAGGAGTTAAGGTCTAAAAAAAAATAAATATTATATTTCATTAACGTACCCATGTTTTTGTGTTGTACTATTTTTCAAATATACAGGGCGTACGAAAAGTCCCTGACACATTTCAAAATTACATATAAATTCAACTAATTGGGTTATGAGATTGCGGTTTGTACCAAAATGTTTCCTATGATGAAAAGTTTTGTCTAAGCAAATAAAAAAATTCTGAAGTGACTCCACTCGACTTTCCAAACACTTACGATTAAGATCATGACCAAGCAATTAAATCAATTTTAATCGATGAATCATTGAAACATATATACCAAATTGAAGCTCAATCGAATGCGCCGTTTAAACGCTAGCACACTTTCAAGAGTTTCTCCCCATACGCCATAATATAAAAGAGATGTTTGTCTTAGCCCTGTAGAAAAACTATAAGACCTATACACATCAAAATCAATACCGGTCTTATGATGGTTCTTTATAACATCTATAGCCAATTTGAGCTCAATCCAATGGACCGTTTAAACGCAAGTGGACTTTCAAGAATTTCGCCCCATAGGCCATCATGTAAAAGAAATCTTTGTCGTAGCACTGTAGAAAACCTATAAGTCCTATACACACCCCAATCAATACCGGTCTTATGACGGTGGTTTATAACATGCATACCCAATTTGAGCTCAATCGAATGCCCCTTTGAGAAGATATCGTGTTCACTCACATACACACAAACACACACAAACACACACACATACATACATCTTGTAAAAATAGCATCCATGAATTCAGACGACCTCAAAACGTGTCAATACACCAAAATCTCGAAGTGGAGTGTTTTCATGATGACAATACTTTCCTTACATGATACATGTTTGGAAAGTAAAAAGAAATACTTTTCTTCAAATGTCTGTGTTTTATATCGTGCCATCCTATATAAAAGGCTTTAGCACATCAAAAATCAATTTCGAGACGCAAGGCGCAATATGATTTTAAAAGTATTACTTTTTTCATTTCGATCCTACAGTGTGCTATCGCAGCCCATTCTGAACCACCGTAAATGGTGTTTTCCAAAATAAACATATCGTGTTAGACGAGGTACAAAATGTTTTGTAAGAGTTAAAATTTTCGGTATAGACAGGTACGTGTAAGAGTGAATATCGCTTTAGACAAGCTATATAAGCAAATGCGTATACTTCTTTATCGGGTCAGAATTTCTTTTATTGGGCTAGTAGTCTAAATATAGTAAGTTAATAATTGAAAAAATAAGCGTAACGAAATTAAGAGTTCAAGATAAGACTCGAGCATCGATTTGATCGTTTAATGTCTGAAGTGCGATGGCTTCAAGCTTCGTTCTTCTGACACCAAAGTTCTTTCTTGACTCATTGATTAATCGAGATCCAAAGTTTGGATACTATGGTTCAAGAATGGTTTGCTCATGTCCATCCAGAAAAGGAGAGTTCGTATACTACTCAAGCATTACGTCGTTGATAAAAGTTCGAAACGTGGGAGTTTCAGCAGTGATGTTTTAAAAAAAAAGAGTTCTGTTGACGACTCTTGAATAAAAGGAATGGTCAAATATGGATCGAATCCTGTAGTCCGAGCTCAATGTCTCAAGGATCGATTTTTATGTATAAAGGAAGAGTTCGTGCTCGTCTCTGTGATACATTGTCTTAGCTATACAGTTCGAAACTTCAAGTTTCAGCAGTGATGCTTAGAAAGAGTTCCGTTGACGACTCTTGAATAACATGAATGGTCAAAGATGGATCGAATCCCATAGTCTGAGCTCATTTTTCTCAAGGATCGATTTTTATGTATAAAGGAAGAGTTCGTGCTCGTCTCTGTGGTACATTGTCTTAGCTATACAGTTCGAAACTTGGGAGTTTCAGCAGTGATGCTTAGAAAGAGTTCCGTTGACGACTCTTGAATAACATGAATGGTCAAAGATGGATCGAATCCCATAGTCTGAGCTCAGTATCTCAAGGATCGATTTTTCGGTATAAAGGAAGAATTTGTGCCCGACTCTGTGGTACATCATCTTATCTAAAATGTTCGGAACACGAGAGTTTCAGAAAGGATATTTAGAAGAGTTCCGTTGACGACTCTTGAATAAAATGAGCGGTCAAAGATTGATCGAATCCAACAGTCCGATCTCAATGTCTCGAGGATCGATTTTTATGTATAAAGGAAGAGTTCGTGCTCGTCTCTGTGGTACATCGTCTTAGCTATACAATTCGAAACTTGGGAGTTTCAGCAGTGATGTTTAGAAAGAGTTCCGTTGACGACTCTTGAATAACATGAATGGTCAAAGATGGATCGAATCCCATAGTCGAGCTCAGTATCTCAAGGATCGATTTTTATGTATAAAGGTAGAGTTCGCCCTCGACTCTGTTCATACGCCGCCTTAGCTAAAATGTTCGAAACACGAGAGTTTCAGCAGTCATGTTTAAGAAAAGAGTTCCATTGACGACTCTTGAATAAAATGAAGGGTCAAAGATGGATCGAATCCCATAGTCCGAGAACAGTGTCTCAAGGATCGATTTTTATGTCGCTCTAGTCGTCTTAGCAAAAATGTTCGAAACACGTGAGTTTCATCAGTGGTGTTTAAAAAAGAGTTCCGTTGACGACTCTTTAATGAAATGAATCTTCATAGATTTATCGAATCCGATAGTCCGAAATGAGTGTTTCAAGGATCGATTTTTATGTATGCTAATGAACAGTTCATTTGTACCATTTTCTTCATTAACAATTTCTGCTCCATTCATTTCTTCAATAGTTATTTCCCACACTTGTTGGCCAGAGTTTGCTGTGTGCATTCTTATGCTGTCAGAAAGATCGTTGCAATAGATGGTGCATTCTTCACTCGTATATCTTGCATCGTACTTCTAATATGGAAGATGACTCTATCTACCCTCTAGTACATATTAAAGAGATGAAATTTTCTGAATAATCAATAGACAGTGTTGGCCGTGACGACAGAGGTATTCCAGAATATTAAAACTTTCAGTCGGCATTTTGACAGTGATGAAGTAGGTGAGTTTCAAGCAAAAACTGAATTCTTTCGAGAAGCGCTTTCAAATGCTAATTCATTGATTATGAAGAATGGGGTAGAGGTAAAGGAAATGCAATGGGCAAAAAATCAGTTTGTTCTCACTGTTAATTCAACTGCAAAGCGACAATGTATTCGCACAGTATATCGATTTCATAGTTCAAGTCTGTATCTATTTCCATCTTAATGTCTCAATAAGTTGTACTGAAATTCATTAGTTCATCCATATTAAAATGAGTCGCACTACAGTCTATCCGTTCGACTAGATCAAAGATTCAATAAATCAGTAAGTACATGAATTCTAAACAGAAAGTGAATTCTCACTAAAAGTGCCGATAAAAATGTGCTAATTCTTTTATTTATAAAGAATAGGTTTGACAACAATTCATACAAAAGATTCAATCACTCAGATCTAATGTATATTGTCGGTTGTTTGCTGAAGAATATTTACAAAATTACGTTGTTGTCTTGTGTCTTATAATACTTTAAGTAAGTATGTATTGTTGAGCTCTTTTTAAAATTAGTTGTTTTCAAAAATTAAATAAACGTTTTTTTTATAAAAAAAATTTTCTCAAGGAGGTGAATAGCATTTTGAAAAATAATTTACTCTTTTGATCCATAAATGTGGGCCCTGTTTACTGAATTTCTTCATTATTCCTTTCCCATAATCTGAAACTTCTGGTAGTTGGAAAATGTCTCGGTGTTAATGTTGGCAAATGAATATTCAGAAAGGTAACTGTTGTGAGATTGTATGAAATAAAATAATTTCACAGAATTTTAAAATTATTGAAATTATGATTTATCATATTATAAAATAAAATCTTTAAATCCCATTATCAAATCTGAGGTTCCGAGAATAAAGATCTATGCATACAACCCTTTCAAATTTCATAACTTTCCATTCATAACTTTTTAAAAAATCTTGTGGGAAAGTGAAAATGTGAAAAAAATTAAGTTTCTTTACAGTACGTTTAAAGGGAAAGTCCATGTTTGCTTTTACGCTGTTAATTGCTGCGGGCCTAATTTTCGTTCGATTTCGATGTGGTTTGTTTAAAAATATGCTACTTACGTATTATCCCAGCGGTCCGCCAAAAAGAGCGATTTTTCACCAAGATAAATGCCTGACACCTGCAATTATTGACGGTTCGGAATACGACTGGCAACAGTTTGCCAGCATATTTGAATCGGTGAGTGCAGAAACCACCTCAGTCACAAAAAGGAAATTTTTTTCAGGAGAGAGAAAAAACTTCATAACTCCTCCTAATTTTCAAATATTTAAACTTATTTTTTTCCTCTGTCATTACATGCTTTATGTTTCTGTCATGCAAATATTACCTAATTTATGAAGTTTTAAGAAGTTTTTTCTCTCTCCTGAAAAAAATTTCCTGTTTGTGACTGAGGTGGTTTCTGCACTCACCGATTCATTTGACGAAAAAACATTTTTATGTGAATGGCCTCCGGGATAATACGTAAGTGCCAAAAGTATTCATAACAGTTGTTAAAAATTATTTTTGGAAAATCGACTTTTCGGACGTTGACGTTACTCTGTCCGTTATTTTAGACGTTAAATTGACGTTACTATTAACTGAGTTACTGTTAAAGGAACATAAAATCTGACCGAGAGAAATCATAATAAACTGAACTAACATAAAAACGAGGGAATAAATCACCCTCTAAATTAGAAACCAAAATCACTAAGACTTAAAATTTTTTGGAAAATGTTGGAAAAAAAATTAAATTAAATTAAAAATAATAGAGCGTGTGAGGTCGGGGGACCTCGTCTTGATAGAACTTCCTCAAGCCTTCAACTCCGAATACACAGTGGAACTCCGAAGCAATCCTCCCAATGTAAAAGACCTCTAGAAATACAGAAAAGCCCCCCCCCCCCCCCAGACTCGCTACGGTCGCTTTTCGCACGGGACATTCGGCCCTAATAAGGCTTATTCGTGAAAAGGCATAATCTTCACACTCAAAACCTGAAGACTGGATCAGATAGAATGTTACCAAGCTACACGTTGCTTGATTCTTGCATGTTCCTTGCAACATGAAAATTTAAACTTCACATTATTATTTTCCGAACATGTACCATGTAAGGAAAGTATTGTAATCATGAAAAAATTCGACTTCCAGATTTTGGTGTATGGACACGTTTGGAGGTCTTCTGAATTCATGGATGCTATTTTTACGAGATGTAGGTATGTATGTATGTGTGTGTGTGTGTATGTGAATGAACATGATAGCTCCTAAACGAGGCATTCGACCCTTTACACCCTGTATATCATGTTTTGTTATCTTTTGTAGGATTTATCCTAAGTATAATACAGTTTATAATCAGGGTGCGAATTGACGGAGGGATGCCGGGGATTGTCCCCGGCTGAAGAATGTAATATCCCTGGCTAGAGAAATATTAGTGGATCCCTGCCAGGGATACTATTTATCCCCTGCTGGAGAAATGTTAAAATGAGTCTCTGTCCTTACAAATTCAGTACCTAACGATTTTAAGTATTGGGAATCGAAATTCTTTTTGTTTACTAGACAAAGGAGCAAGTCTCAAACATCCCTTTGAAATAGATATATACATGCCTGATGCCACTTCTCATTCTGCAACTGGGGTCAGGTTTCAAATTAAGACTGCAAAAGGATCGAACAAGCGCTGCTCTGCCGCGAGCCAAATTTGAGGGTAGACGAGAATCGCTGTGCATAGAAAATCGGTGGTCGACTTTTATTTGAATTTAAGTCCCTTCCCAGACATGTTGGCGACTGCATTTGTCATGTAATACCTAATATATTATGTGAGTGGAGCATTTTACGCCTTCCCTCCTTTTTTTTTTCTTTTCAAATGTCCCCTCCTAGAGAACGTTTTCTTTCAAATGTCCCCCGCTGGAGAAAATGTTCAATTCGCACCCTGCTTATAATTTTGTAAAAAGTAAACTCCTGTAGTTACCTAGTATTCGATGTTGGGTCCTATTGACCTAATGTTACGTGTGCATAGTCAATGCGATCAGAACAAAAGGGTTAATACTTTTTCTCTGTTGCTTTTCAGGCCCTGGCCGTCTCCCGCCAAATCCACGCCACGACGTACGTCGAGACTTCGGCCCGCTGCTGCCCGCGGACCGTGCGCGATGCCTTCGAGGTGGCGGCCCTGGCCGCCCAGGGCCGCCTCAACAAGAACCACACCTTGCTGACGAGAAACAACCCTTCCGCCGCCAAGGGGAAGGAGCCACTCAACAACAGGGGAGCCAGGAACTGCGCCCTCATGTGAACCCACTGTAAAAAGACACGACGGCGCAGTCTCCGCACTGGAAACAGAGCTGGGATATAATAAGTACACACGCTAGAGATGAGAAGGGCTCGGCCCGGGGCCCGAGTCCGAGGCCAGGCCCGAGATAAATGTCTCCTTTTATTGAACATAGTACTCCTTGTAAACAGATTTTAAAAAGGGATTCATGGGAAAAATAAACTAATTACACCGGTCAACACGATTTTTGGGTCTGACTTCTAAATGTTCAATTTTAGTTTCTCCTACGCCAAAACTAAGGAAAATAACTTTTTTTTAAATGTAAGTTTGCTTTTGTAGAAATTAGAGCAATTTTTCAATTTTTTGGCAAAAATCACTAATTTTTATAAATATTTTTTATAATACCACTCTAAATTAGGATCAGGAAAGTCTTTGCTGGATATAAAAGTATTTTTTATTCAAGATGTGTGATAAACAATAACCTATAAATGTAAAATAATAAGAAATGAATGTCTAAAAGTCAATATTTTTCGTATTTCTTTTAGGTTCGTATGAGCCAATAATAATATTACAATTAATACTACAAGCAATACTACAGAGTTACCAATAATAATACAGTTTACTTTCGGGTTCAACAAAGTGCTGCCATCTTTTGTTTGTGAAATAAATTAAAATAGACTGATCGTCGTAAGTCAGACAAAAGTAAACTTTACAAATTAAAATAAAATTGAAGTGTTTTTCAATGTCTAGAATCAGAATTTAAGTATGAAAATAGAACCCCCCCCCCCCCGAACACATTTTTTTTTTGTTTTTTTTTTTTTTGTTGGCCGGTGTTATTATTATTGTGGATAGACTTATTGAGTAAAAAGAATTAGAAAGTGCATTAAGAATTTGCTATTAGGTTTGTCTTTTATTTGCACAAACAACAAAATTGAGGATATTCTATCCACATTGACTTTTATTGATCCATTACCTGACATTTCGGGCTCAGATTCCGAATTAAATTTCATCGCTCGGACTCGGATGGGCTCGAAATCAAAGTCCTCGGGCTCGGGCTTTAAAAAATGAGCCCGAACTCATCTCTAGTACACACACGCAAAACAAAACGAAACCTCGGGGCGAGGAAGGGTAATGCAGGTGGCGCTGACTTTCAGGGGAAGAACATGAAGTGATATGGCATGCGGCCATCTTAGTTTCTATGGATGCGTGGAAGAACAGCCGGCTGGATTGACCAAACGGCCTGAAACATCGCAGCCATTGCCACCGAGCACTTAAAACTACCAACAGTAAGGCGTTCGAACAAGTGGCCAATCGTGTGCCACGCAGACAAAGAACTTCTTTCACACAGCGACGCGATTGGCTGTTTGTTTGATGCCATGTTTCTGGTAGTTAAATCAAGTGATGGCGACGGATGCCCGTTTTCCAGCGTTGGACAATCTATGCTGTTCTTCTTCTTCTATATCGATGGTTGAATTCCTACAAAAACAAATTACCTATCGATTTCTTGTACTCATAAATATTTCCAGGCTGGCAAGAACTGAAATGAGGTACTAAAAAATTCAACACAAGCCATATATCAAGACTCTTATACCACATATGGGCGACCTCCGGCCCGCGAGTCGGAGGTGGCCCGCTACGGCTTTTGATTCGGTCCACGGAACCGAGCCGTTTTTATCGACTGTAATTTTGTGATGGGTCGTGACCTTCGCAACTAAGGCCTGCTGGCTTAAGGAATACGTCATCCTAAGTAGGCCGATTTAGTATAAAATGAAAATTTGTAAAATAAAATTAAAATTCTGGTTGCTCATCATCATTTTATCAAATGGATCAGTGCTTAAAAACATATCTTCGGAACAAAAGTTAAAATTATATATATATATATATATATAAGTGTTAAACATTGGAGCTGCAATCACAATTTCTGAATGCATTTTGAGTGTCCTATTAAATCCGTAATGAATAATAAATTAAGATAAATGTAAGAAATAATCAATTTTATAAACTGATGATAAGCAACCACAAACATAACATTGCTATACAACTTTACGTCTAAATTCGGCCTACATAGGATGACTCAATGTTTGAGCCAGCAGGCCGTGTCTGCGAAGGTCACGGAAGGGTCCGCAAAATGGATCCAATTTTTTCTCTGCATCGACCTCTGAAAATATACTCTTTCTGGGGCAGATCCCTGATTTGCTCTTCCCCCCCAACCCCCGACAAATCATCACATATATGGAAGTGCGCCCCTGAGCCTGGCGCGCACTTCCCAAGATGTAAAAGCCTGCGCCGAGATGGCCTCGCCACTTATGGCCAGGGTGCATGTATCCTTCCTCGCTCCGTGTCAACAATACAAACCTACGAATACATATGTCGTATATGGGGCAACGCGGTCACGGAACTACTTTCTGTTTCTCTTTTTTATATGCATCTGTCGCCTGAAGAACGCGTTTTGAACGAGTCGCCCCATAGATAAATATCGATAGCATGCCCCGCCCCCCCTCCCCATCTCAACTCCTTTCTCTTAGACACGAAGTGAGCTCAAGATCTGTAACGCCTGTCGGCAAATCTCTAATGGTCCACTACGGACGTGTTCTAAAACAGAGAGCTGTAATCTCCTGAGAGTAGCGTTACAATTACCAAGTTCCTACACGTACGGGGGGGAACTTGGTAATTGCAACGTTACCAAGTTCCGTATAATAGGAAGTTTCATTTTGGTATCAGGAAGTGTCGAAATATGACAGCGACTAACATGGCATGTCGCGTATAAGTCTCAGTTTCATGTCACCAGGCGTCACATATGTATCAATCAGGGGTCGCGCTGTATCACACTGAGATGTCGTTCTATTCAAGTGATGTTGTAACGTTATTACGCGTCTCATTACTGCAGTGACTTTGTACGGGCTGTCGCGTATTTGTCACAGTATGACGTTATCAGATGTCGTGCGCACATCACAGAGAAATGCCTGTTCAATTAACTGACATTGCGACGCTGTAACGTGTAAGGTCAGACTGCGACATTTTGAAGGTAACTGGAAAGTGAAATTGGACACCATGGTGCAAGCTTAGTATGCCGACATGCTTAGAGCATAATGACATACAAATACACACACACACACACACACGCATGCGTAAATTACGTATACATATAGATAGATGCCAGCTAACTGAAGACTAGTTAAATTTCTGTTCACGTGTTTTTTTTTAATTGTTGTTATAAAACTATTTTTACGTATTAAGATAAAAGAAGATATTTACTATTTTAGTGACGCGTCAATTGCTGTTACTTATTAATATGGGAGAAAAAAACACACACATTTGAAGTATTTACAGCGTTGAAGCATATACAGTACAAGATATACTATATACTACATAAGAAATTCGGTTCTTTTGTACATACTGAGATGTGTTAATGCGTATAAAGAGTGTATAATGTTGTTCGGATCCTATACATAGTCTGTTTTTGGATTTTAAATGTCTATCGCAAGGTTGTTAACGTGGAAAGGTGTCGAAGTGTTGTTAATGTAACCTCCTGTCTCCTATTCAGTGGTTGTGTAAAAAGAAAGGCGAAAGATTGTAACTTTCATATGTTATAATAAAAGTATATTCATTCTTTCGATAGATATGATTTGTATTTTGTATTTAATATTTTTTAATTAACGCATATTTTTTTAAAAAATCTGATGTTGACACCACATGACTTCCTTATACGTCTATTAATTAAATCATAAATATTTTCGGCGCAATTCATCTAAACTTATTTTGTGTTTGAAAGAGATAAAAGACTGCAATAATCCAAAGGTGTAAAGATTTCTAACCAAATATTCGAGATATCGCCAAGCTGAGTTCAGTATGAAAGATTTGTTTTTTGTAATTAATTGGACGATATTTTGCCAAAACCCAACAAGCTTGAGATAGTTAGCGAGATTTGGGTCATGGCCCAAAGAGTGATTCATCACAGACTTAACGAATTGAAGGTATCCGTAGACTGTAATGTATTTAAAGTCTTTTTGGTCCCCTGCCGATACATTACCCAGTCGATTGCAATCAAAAAAGAGATGCGCAGTTACATGTTACAATAATTCCAAATACAAAAATTTCACATTCTACAGCTAAAAGTTTTAGTGTTGTGAGAAATACGAAATTACTCTTGGTGCCAATTTAGCGATATTTCGGCAAAACTCGCCAAGGTGGATGATGCATTACGAGATATCGGGCATATACCAAACGATGACTGACTATAAATGTCCAGAGACATTAATACATGAATAATGTTTTGGGTGGCCCTATAAAGAAACTATCCAGTCGATTGGAACCAAAGTGGAAGGGGATGCACAACTAGATGTTACAAATTTCCTAAATATGAAATTTCAACAATCTACGACCCATAGTTTTTGAGATATGCGAGTTATATACGTACGTACGTACAGACGTCAGGGAAAAGCTGTTCAAAATGGACTTGCGGTCGGTCAAAATGGATTGTACATACATTTATATGGACACAAATACATGCGTACCATGCGATATCTTGCAAAAACTCTTAAAAGTAAATGTAAAGGTAGTCAAAATAGATTTTTTTTTCGTCAGAATTTGGATACCTCAATTTTTCGCGATCACATGTTACTTCCCGCAAGGAAGTAATAAATGAATAAAACAATACTTTGAGGTCTCAGCTCCAAGAATCTCACAGAATCAAGTTCTACACAAGCTGCAATAGTACCAACTAGTCTTTTAGAAACTTGACTCCACTTTTATGACTATAGCTCTCGACTTTCCAAAGGACTTCAGCGGTTGCGCTGTGCATGTATGATTCATTATCACCGATACTCTTATAGTTGGTTGCTTGGTTGGTTAAAGTGTAATGTCGCAAGATCCGAAAAGGATATGCTGCGCCAGACACAGGATAAAATGACAGTTCAGTATCCAATAACAGGTAAAGGATTTTTAAGAAGTTAAAATAGGAACTTGTTAAAAGGTGATAAAAGTCATAAAATAATAGTTGCAAAAATTTTAAAAGTGATAAAAACATAATCTGGATAGTGGTTTGTTAGGAAAATTTTGGTCGTAGAAGGGCGATCTTTTCTAAATTTTGCATCAAATCGTGTAAAGAAAAATTTTCTAAATATAACTGATAGGACCGCGGGACAGTATAAAAATTTAAATTTCGCAATTTTTATAGAAATGAATTTCGAATTCAATCTTTCTGATGTAATGGATTACACAATTTAGAGCATTTTTGCAGTTGGAACTATGTGTCTCTGACTAACGGTTTAGGAAATAGCCATTGGACACCGTTTCGCAGTGCCCAATATCACAAAACAAGTATTAAAAAATTCGTTCTACGACCAGAGATTAAAATATTTCACCAGATGACCTGTCTTTCATGTAATATACTCCGTCTGTAAGTTACATGTAGATAGCAGAAACCCAGAGAGGGGCATAAAGATATCATCATAGTATTTAAAATATTTTGATAAGGAATTCACCTTAAGGGAAATAGTCCTAAAAAACCCGTAAGATCATCAAAATTTACGTTGCAAAAATTAGGTCCGGAATATTGGCCAAAAATATAGGATCAACATGGGAGATATTTACCATGCAAATACTTCTTACATTCTGAGAAATTGGGCATGACACATTCGCCGAACCTCAAACAGTCCAGTAGGACTAGAGGATAGCAGAGAGCCTCTATTTATTTCAACAGTTAGAGCCGTATACTTATGATTGCCGACACTGCATATTATCCACTGAAAAACAGGATATTTATGTTTTTTCAATGGCTGACTCCAGCTTGTAGTCAGACATCCATTGAACAAAGGGCAAATGCCTTTATTTTTATAGTACACCAGCGAACTTCATGCAAAAGCTGTGGAAAAACAGACCGAAAATCGAAAAATGATAGAAATTGAAAATATTGACCACTAAAATAAAAATCGCGGCTGTTCGAGCCTCGTCAGGGTGAGACCCCCCTGATTCCCCCTAATTATTTAGTTTCATTACTAGCGGCTACCCGCGACTTCGTCCGCGTCGGCTTTAGAATTAGGTCCCGAGAGGAACGAAGCATGTGTGAATAACAAATATGTTTGCGACTAAAGAAACTGCATTTAAATATTATTTGCCTTTTTACTTATTTTAAATGAAGTATAATGCATGGTAGTATACTTCATTTAAAATAAGAGAGTATGCAGAATTACTAAATTTATATATTTTTTCAGGCATTTAGCGAATAGAGACAGTTGCGACAGTATTTGCGAACTGTTTTGAGTGTACTTGTAAAAGAAATATTTACGCTATATGCATGAATTTTAGCCTATGTTAATCAGGAATAGTGCAGCTTTTTCTTAGCGAAAAAGTTTTGGAATCGGTTCCGTCGTTAAAGAGATACCCAGAGAGCGTAATGAATTAGAATTATTTTGAGTGTTCCTGTAAAGGAACTATTTGCGCTACATGCATGAATTTTAGCCTATAATACTCAAGATTAGTGTAGCTTACTATCAGTGAAAAAAGTTTTGGAATCGGTTCAGTACTTACAGAGATACACATAGAGCGTAATGTAATTCTTATGAGTATCCCTGTAAAAGAATTATTTGTGATATATGCATAAAAGGTAGCCTATAACACTCAGGGTCCCACCAGTGTCTAAGAGGTTCTGCTCTCAAAACTGGCATCCGGGAGTTGCCAGGATCAAACCCCAGTCGCGCCTGTCGACCTAGCCGCTCGCAGTTTTCCGTGTTTTTTTCCAAAACCTCGCGAAAATACGCGCTAGGATCCCTTAGAAAATTCCCCACAGAGGAATTCCGCATATAGGCCTAGGACCCTAGTGCAGTCAATCGGTCTTAATCCACAAACAAACAAACAATAATACTCAGGAATAATGTAACTTTCAATCAGTGAAAAAAGTTTTAAAATCGATTTAGTAGTACAAAATTTCTATAGAGCGCAATGCATTAGAATTATTTTGAGTGTCTTTGTAAAAGAATTATTTATGCTATATGCTTGAAAGGTTGCCTGTATGTTAATCCAGGGCATAAGCTATCTTCATTACAAATTTTTCCAACCATTTTTGTGTGATTCAGTCAAAAACATCCAAACACATAAACGTACAAATTTATATTATTTGTAGGATTTGGAAATTTATGAACTTTAAGAAACACATCTGGACTTTTCTTGGTACTTAGTATTATCCCGGCGGTCATTCCTGCCAAACTGTTTTTTCGTCATATGAGTTGCCAAACGTGTTCAAAACCATTAATAATTTCATCTGCCCGGCATTTATCTCGGCACAAAATCGCTCGTCTTGGCGGACCGCCGAGATAATACGTAAGTACACTTTTCTTTATTTATGTTTTTTAATTTGTCGTAAAATCAACATAATTTCCATACCAATTTATGTTTTCCAAATGCATGTGATTTTTACAAATAGAATTTCTGCTTTATTTCAAAAGCATAAATCATTTTGTGCGGGCGATAAAACGGATTTTAATTAATAGTTAGAAAAGTACTTAAATTTTAAAATTCTGAGCCTCAGGTACACTTTATCGAAGTCATGGGCCCAGTCATGCTCAAATTTTCAAAGCTCTGCTTTCCGTAGATTTGTCTGGAGAACATTCATTTTTATTATTAGAGATATATTTGGCATAAAACTGGCATAATTTCCGTATTATTGAATGTTTTTCAGATGCACGCGCTTCTTTATTGAAGTAATGGCATTCTTGTTAACTCAAAACATGAATCATTTGATACGGGCGAAACTCGCCAAGCATGGCAACGTAAAAACGGTTTTTAATTAATAATTAAAAAAGTAATTAAAAATCTAAAATTCTAATTAGCCTATAACCATCTCCAGGGTCCCCTCTATATCTAAACCAAAAGGCATCCGAATCGATTCAGCGGTTTCGGCGTGAAAGCGTCATAAATAAACAAACAAACAAACAAACTCACTTTCGCATTTATAATATTAGTTAGGATGACCATTTTAAAACGATATTAATGGACTATGTCATTTTATCGCTCCTCTTTCGAGTATTTCGCCTGGTCACCCTATGTTGAAATTTTTAGGAGTGTAATCTATTTATAGAAAAATACATGGGATGCCTATTCTGCAGCTTACGAAATAGTGTAACAATAGATGAAAGCTGTTGTAAACTAATAGTATTTAAATACTAGCTGAAGTACCCGTCCTCGACGGGTTAGTGAATGCAAATTTCCAAAAAGCAAGAACTTTCGTAAGCATTGTAGGAGTACACAGAATGGATATAGTATGTTGCCAAAGTAAAGAAAGCCAAGTTATGCGCCTGTATTGTTAAAATATTACAAGTTAGAAAGTAACTAAGTAATATCATTTCATTCGCCTTAGTCGTAATTATGTGATGCGCGAACGAATATTTACACATATTGAAATAATTTTCGCAAAATCTCAAAATTTAATCAACATTTTTGAAAAATTGGAAGCCTAGAATTTAAATTGAGTGACAACCTATCCTGTCACCCAAATTCGTTTCATTCCCTGCAGTCTTTATTTCGGGATGCTGGAACAAATTTTCAGCATTTTGAAACGATTTTCGAAAAATCTCAGAATGTAATAAAAATATTTTAAAAATTCTCAACGCCTATAATTTAAGATTAGCAACTACCTATCATATCACTCAATTTCGTATCATTCGTATTAGTCGTTATTACGTGATGTTTGAAGAAATATAAACGTATTTTGAGAGAATTTTCACAAAATATCAAAATCTAATAAAAATGTTTAAAAAATTGGACTCCTATAGTTTATGTTGAGCAACCATCTATCGTGTGACCCAATTTCATATCATTCGTTTTAGTCGTTTTTACATAATGCGGGGACAAAGATTCACTCAGTTTTAAACGATTTTCACAAAATCTCGAAATCTGGTCGATTTTTTAAATTAGATGCTTATAGTTTAAGGTGAGTGATCACCTATCATTTTACCAAATATCATTTTTCACCTTTGCAGTTATTACGTGATGTGCGAACACAAATTTAAGCAGTTTGAAATGATTTTCGCAAAATCTGAAAATCCAATCAGGATTTTTTAAAAATTGGACGCCTATGTTTTAAGTTGAGTGACCACCTATCATGTCACTCAATTTCATATCATTCGCTTCAGTCGTTTTTGCGTGATGCTTGAACACAAATTTACACAGCCTGAAAGGATTTTTGCAAAATCTCAAAATCCAATCAAGATTTTTTAAAAATTGGACGCCTATGTTTTAAATTGAGTGACCACCTATCATGACACCCAATTTCATATCATTCGCTTCAGACGTTTTTGCGTGATGCTTGAACACAAATTTACGCATTTTGAAACGATTTTCGCAAAATCTGAAAATCTAATCAAGATTTTTTAAAAATTCGACGCCTATGTTTTAAGTCGAGTGACCACCTATCATGTCACTCAATTTCATATCATTCGCTTCAGTCGTTTTTACGTGATGCTTGAACACAATATTACGCAGATTGAAAGGATTTTCGTAAAATCTCAAAATCCAATCAAGATTTTTTAAAAATTGGACGCCTATGTTTTAAGTTGAGTGACCACCTATCATGACACCCAATTTCATATCATTCGCTTCAGTCGTTTTTGCGTGATGCTTGAACACAAATTTACGCAGTTTGAAACGATTTTCGCAAAATCTGAAAATCTAATCAAGATCTTTTAAAAATTCGACGCCTATGTTTTAAGTTGAGTGACCACCTATCATGGCACCCAATTTCATATCATTCGCTTCAGTCGTTTTTACGTGATGCTTAAACAAAAAAAGCGTCACGGACAGAATGACAGAATGACAGACAGACAAACTTTTTTTTGAGGGTCGCATCGGATTCCCGGGTGCTTGAAACGGATAGAAATCGCAAAATTTTTGAATTCCAAGAAATGTACAGACAAAAGTCTAATTTTATTTATATAGATATGTTAAAAAATACATCGGAAGCCTATTCTACAGCTTACGAAATGTTGTAGCAATAGATTAAAGCTGTTGTGGACTAATAGTATTTAAATACATGTAAAATTATGTCGCTTCATTATGTCGCATTTTTGGGACCCATTTTTAAATAAAGGGTATTGAGAGATAAAATGACAGAGTCATTAATAGTCGTTTATAGCCAAGTAGTTGCTAACACATGATTAAAAAAAACTTTCTTTAAGCATTCGCCACTTTGAGTACGAGAAATAGTGCAAGTTCCATAACAATTATTCAAAAATAGAAAAAAAAATCTGATGTGGACAACATACGACTTCCTTGCACGTCTATTGAATAAAAAATATTTTCGGCGCACTTCATCTGATCTTATTTTGTTTGAAAGAGATAAAATACTGCAGCAATACTAAGGTTTAGCGATTTCTATCGAAAGGTTTCCGATATCGCCAATGTGGGTTCAATTTGAAAGATTTGGGTTTAACACTTAATTGGACGATATTTCGCCACAAGCTGACAAGCTTGAGATAGTTTGCGAGATATTGGGGATAGCCAAAGTAGTCATTGACCATAGACTTTCAATGAACTGAATTTATTCATGCACCTTAATGCATTTAAAGTAATGTATTTGGGTGACCGTGTCAATAAATGACTCAGTTGATTGGAATCAAAAAATGGATGCACAGTTAGATGTTACAATAGCTCTAAATACAAAATTTCAACATTCTACGGTTAAAAGTTTTAGGGTTATGCGAAATGCGACGCCAAATTTGGCGATATTTTGGAAAAACTCGCCACGGTCGACGGCAAATGGCGAGGTTTTGGGCATGGACCATACAGTGACTGACTATCGCCCAGTTTGTCGATATTTCGTACAAAACTCGCCAAGGACGATGACAACTGGCGATATTTTGAGCATGGACCGAATAACTGACTGTTGCCGAATTTGGAGATATTTCGGCAAACACTCGCTAACGTCGATGACAAATGGCGAGATTTTGGGCAATTTCATCACGCTTCGCGACTTTTGGGGTAATTCTTGAGGGAGGCACATGTCTGTTATTGGAAACATTACCTAACAATATGGTACGGCGGTATTGTGCTTGAAATGGATGAATGTCCCTAAAATTGCAATTGACCGTACTGTATTGGAAATCTTTTAAGTGTTCCTGTAACAGAACTATAAATGATCAAGACAGTTTTTCGATGGAGAAATTCATTTTGTAACCCTTAACAGCATATATCACTTCTGAGTCGTTTCAACTAGCCTAATACCTCTAAAATGCGCTTGAATGAATATTATGAATGCCCATAGAACGTTATGTATTTAGAATCTTTTGGGCGGTACTGTAAATAAACTATCCTATCGATTGGGACCAAAACGGGAGGTGCACAATTAGATATTACAACAATCCTAAATGTAAAGTTTGAACATTCTACGACCCATAGTTTTTGAGATATGCGAGTTACATACATACGTTCATGCCGTCTGTACATACGTATGTATGTACAGACGGCATGAAAAAACTGGTCAAAATCGACTCACGGTCGGTCAAAATGGTTTGCACACGCATTTATAGGATCGTGAATGCTTGCGTACGATGAGATGCATCGAAAAATACTTAAGTAAATTTAGAGGTATTCAAAATCGTTTTTTTTTTCGTCGAAATCTGGCCCCCGAAATTTTTCGGGATCACATTACTTAATTATACTCCGTACAAGGAAGTAAAAAGATGCAAAAATGGTAGTCTAAAACACTAACTATAGTATAAATGCTAATCTAAAACACTGAATAGCGTATGTGAAGAGGGAAGGCATAAAAATATGCCTGAAGAGTCACAACAAGTCAAGGATTTTATGTACTGTCTCACCAAGAAAGGAAAAAAAATATGTTAAAAAATAATTCTGCATATTTAATTGAAAATTCTAGTTCAGCATTGTCAAGCTGAGCCAGAATGTAGATCTGGAGAAATTCATGAATCAGCCAGCGCTTTCAAAAGGACAATAAAACAGCCCGTGAAACCTGTGAAGACTCCCCCCCCCCCAAAGATTCGCCAAAACAGGCTAAAAGTTGTAAAATGTGACTAAGCTTCGTTGTACGCAAAATTTCGTAAGAGCAAAAATTGTGATAGTTTGATTGAGCCAACTGATAAAATAATAAACTTATCATCCCATTGTGGTTAAAAGAGATTGTTCTGCTAAATCTACGTTAAGTGAAGGCAAACAGACAAAACCAATTTTCACGCAAACCTTTTAAAATGTTGCAGAGAATCGATCATACCTCTAGCTGACTGTTCAATAGCGTCATATTCCGGGAAGGAAAATATAAAAACAAACCTATCAGCCTGAAACTGCTTCTGTCAAGTATTAACCATGCGGGAAATAGTCATCAAACATCGGTCAGTACACCAAAATTCTGGTTAAAAAATCATAAATTGCCTTATATCGTGATTAAACATGGGGAATATAAACCGTGAAAATACTTTAGACTGCAAGAAGTTCTACCCTGGTTTCGATAGATTCAAAACGCTGCGACAGGATAATAAAACAGCAGTGAATCTTTTTTATCTGGCAAATAGCCTCACCATGTCACAGAGGTTATGCCACTGAAAATGGTAGACGGCCGAGGTGTGAAGGTCCCGGGTTCGGGTAACATCGCGCGGCTGCCGATCTAACGATCTGGAGTTTTGGTAGGTTTTCTCCAGATAATGTGAATACGCGTTAGAACCCCTTAGAAAGTCACCTCCCCCATCAAGGCACCTCCCCCATCCTAGGCAGATACCCCGCGTGCAGGTTTGCCTTAAAACACAACACACACATTATCTGGCAAATAAGCCGATATTAACTAGACAATACTTACAATCTCTAAAAAATAACTATTGTAAGAATTCACATAGAATTCTGGATGACTAAGAGGGCCAGCTCAATCAAAGAGCAATCCTGCTTTCGGCTAAATTTCTAACATTTTTAATCTAACAATTTTAATTCTATTCTTCACCAGCGTACTTACCATGAGTTGAATAATGCTAAAATCCCTTCAAATCAGGCCAAATATGTGAAATAACCCCGAATTTAGAGGAATTGACCAAACATATAACAGTGAAATAATTAAATATTTTGAACACCCGGCGCCTTTCCTATCATGCTTTGCTAAGCACAAATATTTGTAATGGCTTCGCTTCAAAGAATTTATTATGGGTGAAATACTCGTAACTATCAGGGAGAAAGGAGGCTGGAAATACAACAACAAAGTATATCGTTTTTCTAGCAAAGTATGGTAATACACGCTTAAATCTATTGAGTAAAATAATAATCAAACGCAGTCTATTTTTACTCAATTTTTCACTTCAAACAGCCATTCTCCCGATTGAGTCAAATTTGCTCCATTCATCGACAAAAATCAATGGAGCGAAAAATTCTCAATTTTTGAGCATTCTACAACAGCTCCATTGAGGCTCAATAATAATCAAAAATGAGGAGTGTCTGTCCGTTTTCGATTCATATAACTGTACTCCATTAGGATTATTATTGAAGCTACAGAATGAGAGTTTTTGCAAAATCAGCCCTTTTTTAATTAACATATCTGTACTCAATTAAGTTTATTATTTTAAGCTAGAAAAAGGATGTTTTATTAAAATTGGCTGCTTTTGATGAATATATTGAATTGTTCGTTTTCTTCATTTTTTATTATCAGAGCTGTCATCTATGATTATAAGCCCGAGAAAATAAATTTTAAATCGAGGCAAATGCATTACATATATCTTAATACACTATAAAAAAGTATTTTTTAATAAATAGAATATAATTTCACTATTGTCTCTCGTTAGAAAACGAATTCACAGTACAGTTGGAATACAGAAATGCAATCATGGTTAAACCAGCTGTGAGATTGAATGAAAGCAGCACTCCAATTTATTGACATGAAAAACGTAAAATACTACTGACTCACTTTGGGTGGAGATATCCTAACTTGATTTGTTTTACAACAGCTTTTTATAATCCAATCGTAAGAAACTATGTCATTAAAGCGAAATCTTTACCTAAAGCATTTCCTCCCTAGCTAGGCTGAATTTATTTCACAACTCTGAATATGAAAAAGATGCATTTGGTATTCGGATATATCATAAAATTATCAACAGCGAATACACATACAAGTATGCCCGACTATGAACCGTTAGCCGTTGAACAGCGTGGGTCTCGTGATAGTAATAGGATATGGGTCGTGGGGTAGAAAGACAGAATACTCAAATAGACAATATTTTTGTGAAAATTGAGCTAAGTAGGATCTAGCGAATCGGGAGGATTGAGGCGAATTGAGGAGATGACAAATTATTGTCTTGAATGAGTATTTTTTAGCGTAAAAGGATTTAAATCAGCCGATAAGAAATTTAATCAATAAATGAGTGTTAGTTTTAATCAATAGACTTAAGCGTGTAGTAACGGGTGGTTGCGCGACGAGATAGAGGTTTGCTGTTGCTATGCGAAACGAGAAAGCCCTAATTGTTATCTCGCAAATATCCTGTACCATAGAACAACGTGTAATATTCATAGAGAACAAGAAAAAGAAATATTGTTTATTATAGTGAGTCAAAAATTAAGCAAATGACAAGGAAATTGAGCATAGCTTAAACATAGTTGTTTAAGAAACGTATAATCTGAGCCCTAAAACAAACTCTTGCGAAAATTCGACGCATGTGTGCAGAAAGTATCCGCAAAATTCGAAATATTACAAATGCGCAATAAAATGACACAGATGTGTTCATGAAGTAACTGCCCATTTTAGAAAATATGTATAGAAATGCGAGTAAAAACTAAAAATACAAAAGAATACAAAAAAAAAGACACCTAACGTTGTAAAAATTATTGTTATTTTTTTTTCAACGGGCGGGCACTTGCCGATTAGGCATTGTACACTACAACTGCCCCAAATGCATTGTGCCCAGTGGGACTATCCAGTGGGCGGCCAGTGTTACCCCCAATGAAGGGACAGACAAGTTAACATCCATGCCCAAGCCGGGATTCGAACACGGACCCAAGGCGTGATAGAATGGTTCTTAACCCTTTAACGTGCAGTGTTCCCGCTCTGGGAACACCCAACTCGGACGTTTAGTGTGACTGACAACCAGTCACGAAGAATAGATTGGATTTCTATAAAAATAGTGGCGGGTGACAGAGCTCCACGAGAATCCTTTATTTTTGAGCACGTCCTTTCCCGTCAAAAAAGGGTCACGATTCTTTTTAACAGCACTGACATCTGCTGAAAAATGGAAGAACGCGAGAACAGCTGGATAGATTGCCCAGTGCTGAAAAAAAAGGGGGCAGCCGTTGCCATCGCTCGACTGAACGACTCGCAAGAGGGCGGACGATCGAAACGTTCATCGCGTGCCACAGATCGAGAGACCCTAGCCCTATGCTGACTACAAACTAGTGTGGTCAAAAGCTGCTTATCCAGAAAACGCACCCCAAGAAGATAACAGTAGACGAAGATAAAAAGCGTCCAAAAAATAACAGATATTCGAGAGTTTCTATAAGATTCTTCCATGAAATTCTCTGACGTAGAAATATTAAAATTCAAAATTCCAATTGTTGACCCTGTAGAAGAAGGGGGGGGGGGAAACCCCAAAAAATCTACTCCAAAGGCTTTACACAAAATTTTCTCTCAAAGTGAAACAACTTGAGGTTTTCATTCCACGAACTTACTAAAAAGTAAGATGACTGAAATAATTGTAAAAATGTAAAAGAAAAACTTTTTGAAGAACTCTGCGAAGTTTGCTAAAAATTGTGGCATAGTATGACTAAAGAAAAGCCCTAAACACAGATTCAAAATTACAAAGCTTCCACTAGCGTAATCACGCAGTGCTACGTAATCTGAAATGGAAAGAAGGAGAAGGGACGATAGACTTATCTGATTGCATCCCAAATGGAAGAACTGTACTGACAATAAATACAGTCAATGCACATAACAATAAATACAGTCACTGCAAAGTCAATGCATGCCTATAAATACAGTCATTGCAAAGAATATTAGATATTAGCCTTCAGCCTACCATCCCCAATCTACCATCCAAGGCGAAATCGCATAGTAAAGACAGCATCTGCAAACTAGACGTTAGTGAACAAGGACTTGAGCTAAATTTAAAGAAATTTGTGAAAGCTAGCAAAAACTAGATAAAAATGTGACCAACTTGGGTCAATTTGCAAATAATTGAAATAGTTTGTTACAGCCGAAAGACAGACACTATAAACGGGTTAAAATTGTGACTGGAAAACCTTTTCTTAAAATTTTATCACCAATAACTGTCAAAAGTGAGGCTTTGTAAAAATCTTTTTAAAACTCCCAGGAGTGACAGGAATAATTGAGAGAAGACAGATTGCATGTGATATCCAGTGACAGGAATTAAAAAATAATAATTATAATGTGAGACATTTACAATGCGTAAGTAGCGAGACCAAGAGAGAGAACATAAATATATTTTTAAGAAAAGAAAAACTCGAAGTTTTACACTGCAAAAGCGAATTCCCCGTGACAGCAAGACAATTTTAAATATCTCGTTAAAGTACGAAAAAAATATTCCTAAAATAGCCAACATTTTTAGTACTGAACAAAATAACCATAGTAAGGGATGGTTACGAGACAAGAGAGAGACAGGTTTGTGGTTGGTATGCAATACGAGACAGACCTATTTCTCGTCTCACAAGCATCCCTAGAGGTCGGTATTAGCTAGGCAGAAATGAATCACAACTAAGAAAAGGTATTAGGTTGTAACGAAAGTTTCCCGCCACCGCAAACATCGTCAGCACACAGTTCTCGTTGGCGTATTTGCTCATATTTTGTCAAACGATTTTTGGCATTTGAAAGAAAGAGGTTTACTTTATAACATTGTGTTGTGAAATCTGTAAAAAATAGAGTTATCATTCAGTATAAGGTGTCTCAAATGGAACTATCACTCTAGAGGATTAGAACCATCCTTGACTTCCAGTTGTGTTGAAAAAAGTCAGCTACAGAATATCAACGAATTAGGAGTACAGCTTTAAGTACTATTGTTGTATCATGTGACACTATGCAGGTTTGGTACCGAAAGTTCAAAAACAGTTATCTAAGGAGTTAGAAGCTAGTTTTTCAGGCAGATATGGCGGAAAACTGTCGTTACAACCTGATATTTTGGAACATCCTACAATATGTACAAGTACTAAAACAAGACGGAGTTATCTTAAAGGTAGTTTTGGTGACTGAAAACGACAAGACAAGAAATAAAACACAAAATCTGCAATAAAATAACTAGAAGGCGTAAAGAAACCCATTTGCATCCTCCATAAGTCCAAGCCCTATACTTTCAGCAGAAATAAATCCAATCGAAACTGGTGGTAAATTCTAACTTGCAATTAGGCAGTCCCACAATTCCTTGAGTGTGGTGCAAGCACTCTTAAGGCACCATTAGGTAGGTTCTGCAATATCGACTTTTGTGAAGCGACGTACAAGAAATGCCTTTCCGAAAAACAGGCTTTCTAGCTAAAGTACCAAAACCCCATAAAACATCATGATACGGGAAACTTTGTTAAGTCCAGAAAAAAGGTCTGCAAAATAAGAAATAAGTAGTAGAAAATTCAATCTAAGACTCTCAGAGATTAAAATATTTTTCCACCTCATCCGTCTTCCATGTAATATGCTCCGTCCATACATCACATGTAGACAGCAGAAACCCAGAGAGAGAGCATAAAAATTCCATTTGAAGAGGCTTTTACTCACGAAATCACCTTAAGGGAAATAGTCCTATACAAAATTATTAGATATCACAAATTTTTTATTGCAATAATTAGGTACGGAATATTGACAAGATTCTAAAATAAATGCCAAACCGTCCGACGGTTTAGTGTTGAAAAAAGCAGAGAGACTCTACTTATTTCGACAGCTAGAGTTGTATATTTAGACGACTACCGACACTAAATGCTGTCTAATGACAAACAGGACACTTTATGTTTTTTGAAAATTAGACTCAAGCCTGTAGCTAGACAACCCTTAGATAAAGACTGGCTGTGCCTCAATAAAAAAACTCTGTAAAAACAGACCGAAAAATGATCATTGAAGTTATTGACCACAAAAATAACAGTCTTTTTTACAGCCAAAGAATGACTAACACATGATTAAAGGTAACTCTTTCTTTCAAGCATTCGTCACCTTTAAGTATGCGAAATAAAGGAATTTATAAAACAATTCTTCGCAATTGGAAAGAAAAATATATTTACACCGTTTGCCACAGAGCATAAGCGGACCTAAACAGTGCAAACTAAAAAAAAAAAAAAAATTTCATAAAATGCAACGAACGTATCTTGATTCATAAAAATCATTCAACTGATCTACCAGGACAGGCTGCAAGCGATTAATTCATTGAAAAAAAAAAAAAGGTTCTAATACTAGAGGCACTCAAAAGTTTCTCCAGCTTATCTCCGTCCGCGAAATTCTGAAAGAACAAAAAATACAACCGTAGCACATCAAACATTGCCAGTGTGACAACAGCGTACTAGTTATATTTAGAACAGACTACTCATACTGCCTTATGTATATTTACAACGACATATGAATAGAGTGAAAGAGAAAATTAAAATTTTATCCTTCAGCCAACAATAGTCCTAAATATTCGTAAAAGCTACCACAAAATACACAAAAATGACGAAAATGGACGGTATTGAATAAAATTATTATGATAAGGATGATTGATATATTAAGCAGAAGTTTGCACATGCCACGTGAAGCATCCGAAGTGGTCGTCTGTGCCAGCCATAAGTAAAATAATAATAATAATAACTTAAAGGCTATTTTGAAACATCTACAATCAAAACCAAAATTTGCAGCTACCAAAAAATTATTTTAAGTGAAAATGCCAAGATTTCCAAGAAAGACAGTGCAAAAATCTGCAGTAAATTACGAGAGAGCCTGAAAAATTATCGTATTTTTTTAAGAAAAATCGTCCTTAAGCGTTCAAACCCTACTAATTTTCCCCAACATATACATCTTGCATACAGTAGTCTCTGACAGCAATTGTAAAAACCAATGCTGTCAGATAGAAAAAACTAGTCTGAACCATTTCATAAACTGGCAGCAGAAACGTAGGAGTACAAAGAAACCTAAGACTCGTAATATTCTATTATGGCAATAATACATAAATACAAAAATACATAAATGCAGAAAAATTTTCGTTCAAAATATGGGAAAGATGGATCCTAGAAAAAAAAAGGGGGCATGAAAGTTTCATTTAAAGAAGCTTTTAATAAAGAACTCACGTTGAGTGAAATAGTCCTAAAGAACCATAAAATCATCAAAACTTTAATTGTAAAAATTATCCCCAGAATATTCGGCAAGGATAAAGGATAAACATCGGAGAGACGACCCTATAAATACTTCTCAGATTCAGAGAAGCTCGACATGAGTCATTCGCAGGATTAGTAAAAAGCAAAGAGCCTCTACTTTTGCGACAGCTACCTTCGTATGCTTATGATTGCCAACACTAAATACTGTCCAATGACAAATACGGTGCTGTAACAAACAGTGCTGTTAGATAGAGCTAGTCTGAAATATTCACACAACAATGTGAACGAAATATGTCATATATTGCTAGAATGGCAAAAATGAAGTCAGAAATGCTAATCTAAAATAGCTCTAGGTAAGTAGCAGAAATGAAGAAGGATTATATAATATTATCCCTGAAGAGTTAACAACTTCAGGATCTTATGTGCGATCTCACCAAGCAAGAAGAAAAACTATTTAGAAAAACGAATTCTTTAAATTTCACCAAAAATTGTCACTTAACCAAAATAAAGATCTGAAGAAATTGGACTACGAACCAGTTCTTTAAAAAGAACAATAAAACAGCAAGTTAGATCTGTGACGACCGCGTTTCGAAAAGACCCGACAAAACAGGCTAAAAGCTGGAAAATGAGAAAAAAAATTCAAAGCAAAAAATGCGCCAGTCCGATTGAATCTAAGTTATAAACATATCATCAATATAGTAGCTAAAAAAGGCTCTTCTGAAAAGACCACGAAAAGTGGAGGCAAAAAAAAGGAAACCACTTTTCATACCAATTGTTCTGATTGTCGCGGAGAATCGAGGATATCTCTTGCTCGCAATCCAGAAACGTTACAGTTCGAGAAGTCAACTACAAAAAAAAAAACCGTACCAATTTAAAACTGCCTTGCGAGATATCAACCGCGTGGGACACAGTCCCAAACAGCGAGACATAAACCAATATTCTAGGATAAAAATCAGAAATTGCCGTCAATCGCGATGACACATCAATCAAGGAGCAATATCTCTAGGTCATACTCCTTGAATCTCACATTCCGGGAAGTCAACTAGAAAAACAAACCTATAAGCTTGAAAAATGCTTCTGTGCGATATTAACTGTATGGTAAAGAGATACACATTCAAAATGGGGCGGGGAGAGGAAAAAATGAATTATAGATGCAATTTCCATTAAAAAAAAAAATATTTTTAGAGAAACTAGGCGAGCACATCTCAGGAAATAGTTCCGAAAAACCATAAACAGGCCAAAATACCAGGTTGTAACGAAAGTTTTCCGCCAGATTTGCTTGAGTCAGCTCATGCGGTACCCAGCTATTGACCTTATACGTCAAGTTTATGCGATGCTTAGCGCGACTCATGGACATGGCACTAAAGTCTAACTCTTTTAGCTAGCTCTCGAGTGGATGAATATTTTATCTTCCACAAATTCTCGTAGGCCTCAGGCCGGCCAGAGCGCTCTGCTTCTTAAATGTCCTGGTCCTCGTTTTTGAACTTTGGGTACCAAATTTTCACAGCGTCATGAGATACAACAGTAGTACCTTAAGCTGTACACATGATTCAGTGTCATTCTGTAGCTGACTTTTTGCGACAGAACTGAGAGTAAAGGATGGATCCATCTGGTAGCGTGGTAGTTCCATTATTATTATCATTAGTTAATATCATTATGATTAAGTATAAGGTGTCTAACCTTATACTTAATCATAATGATATTGTTTTCCAAATTTCACAACACAGTTCTCTTAAACAAGTCTTTTCTTTCAAATAACAAAAATCGTTTTACAAAATATTGGCAAAGACACCAACGGGAACTGCTTGTGCAGGCAATACTTGGAGTGGCGGAAAACTTTCGTTACAACCTAATACTTCTAATCTGAAAAAAAGCAAAAAGCTATGAAAGATGACTTGAGTCCTAAAAATAAATTGTTAACTCACACAGACACGAGCTTTTCTCTAATGCATTTTACCGTTGCTTTCCATACTCGGACACAGTAATAGAAAAACTAAATATATCAATTATGACTAGCGTGATGAGCAGGCTACGAAAGGAGATCAAAATGCTAGCATAAAACACTAAACAACAGATATGATAAGTGAAGGGCGTAAAAAAATGCCTGATGCTGAAGGAGCAACAACTGCAAGATTTTATACACAATCTCACCAAGCGAGAAAAAAATATGTTTTAGGGGGGGGGGAATCTCTAAATTTAAAGTTAAATTCCAATTTAGCATACTCAACGTGAGTCAAAATGAAGATCTGAAGAAATTCGAGCATAAACTAGCGCTTTCGGAAGGACAATGAAACAGCAAGTATGAAATGGGAAGACCTCTACAGACCCGTCTAGACATGCTAAAAGTTCGAAAATGGGACAGAGCTCCGCAGCCCAAGCAAAAATTGTCTGATTGAGCAAAAACAGAAAATATTTAACATAACGACAGAGTGGCTAGAAAAGGCTGCTCCGTCAAATCCACCTGAAGTGGAGGCAAAAGATGAAACAAGTTTTCAAAGAAATTATTTTAAATTTCGTAGAAAATCGACCGTTTCTACTGGACACTCCACGAAATTCATATTCCGAGAAGGCATCTATAAAAACGCACCTATCAACTTGAAAAGCTTCTGAGGTATTAACTGTAGGATAAATGGTCAAAAAGAACGATCAATAAACTAAAATTCTGGTTTGATAAATAAATACAATCAGAAATTGCTGCAAATCGCGATTAAACATGGATAACTTAAATATAACTCTCAGATTCGAAAAAATTCTACCCAGAATATGATACGTACAAAATAGCCCGGCAGGACAATAAAAGTAGCAGTGAATAATCCTTTCTACCAAGCTAATAAACCAATGCTTACGATCTCAAAAAATAACTATTACCGAAATTGCTGATTTATTAGAAAGGCCAACTCAATCAAAGAGCTAGCCTACTCTCGGCTAAAGCATCCATAATTTTCTTTCTATTCTTCACCAGCGTACTCTCCATGAGTTGAATACTACGAAAGGGCGAAATATTGGAAATTGGAAAACATATAATTGGATATATTTTCAAATATATCCAATTATATATAATCCAATCATAATATAAAAATATGTAATTGGAAATAAGGCGAAAAATATGAAAATTGTCCGAAATGGGAGGAATTGACCAAACATATAAGAGTCCTTAAAAGCAAAATTATTAAAAATAGGTAATAGTGAAACATACAGCACCCATCCTATAACCATTTGCTATGCAGTTTTTTTTTATATATCTTCCTACAAAAAATGTCTCAAATTTTCGATATTCCAGAAAAGTATGGTAATAGCCATTAATGGTTGCAAGACAAGACAGGTTTTGCAGTTGCTACGCGAGACGAGACAGCCCTAATGGTTGCCTCGCAAGCATCCCTAACTACTATCATACTTTTATGTCAGCAAAAAGTCAGACAAGAAATGATAAATGAAAAAAAGCTACTTGAAACAATTGTTATATGGATATGTACCCAAAGTGACAAATTTTACGTATGACTCGTTCAAGTGCATGCAAAATTAGACTTCCACCGACCAACAAATAGAGCAGAAAAATCTTCAATGAAACAGCAGAGGCGATTAGATGCCCATTCGTTTGCTTCACAGTCTCAAGTCCTAGCAATGCAATGGAATATAAATAAGCAAAGCAAAGCCTGCAAACTTAGCCTATAGAAAGCTAGACCCGCCCTGTCCCCCTGCCTTGGATAAGGCACACACTTTTTTAATTGCAATCTGCACCTGCGAGCTCGGCTTTCCTGAAGAAAAACTCTTCTAGACAAGACACAGATTCAAATAAGTGACCCAACTTGGCGGTCCAAAACGAAAATATAAGACTCACACAACCAAAAGACAAAATCAGAAACAGAACAAAACCATGGTTAAAAAAATCGACTCTAGAAAATACCACAAAAATTTTGGAAAAATAAGTTGATCTTCGATTAAAAAAATTGTCCTGTGACTTCTAGAGAATTTCGTGTAATATTCCAAGAGTTCAGTAAAAAAATAAGAAAATGAAAAATGTGACAGATATTATTTGTGCTGATCATAAAACTCACTCTAAAAATCTAGACTCTAGATTCACAGCTTTCAAATACGAACTCAACTTGTGGGAAATAGTCTCAAAGCCCCATACACACACGCCAAAGTTTTGGTTAAT
>JAWZYV010000895.1:0-19238 GCA_038373885.1 Cheiracanthium punctorium | reverse complement strand
CAAAAATGAAAATAACTATTTTAAATCCACTTGAATTAATGTCTGTCCGATATACAACTATATTTTAAAAAATTCTCTGTTAGTCTCCTTACAATGAATTCCACGATGAGGATTCTGCCGCCCCTAGCAAAGAGCGAAGGCAGATAGGCCCATGGAGAAGGAACGGAAGAGACGCTCCCCTGAACAAATATTTAGACAATATAACATGGTCTTTCTGACAATGATGAGATATTTCATGTAATTCTGAATAAGTATTCAATCTTTCACCCGGCAGAAATTTTTTTTATAAATCTGCCCATATCAAAGGTACGACTTTTTTCTCTGTTCCCCAACTGACAACAATAAATGATCGTTAATTTTCTTAAAAAAAAAACTTTTTTTTCAAATTTTACGTGTTATACACGTAGATAATGGTTAATCCAGGCCGGCCGCCCCTTTGAAGTGCCGCCTAATGCAGCCGCCTCTCTGCATCATAGCACGGCACGGCCCTGATTGGAGCTTGGGGAAGCATCTTATAAAAATTACTGCGTTGATGCTAAAGCGGCCTGGCGTGTCGGTGGGCAAAGGCCCGCATCACCAAAAGTGATCGGCGTAGATGCAAATCCGTGCAAGGGCTGTGCCTTACGTGTCGGTGGGAAAGGCCTCCTCACGTGAAGTGAGTAGCTTCCCCCACCGAAAACCAATAGCCCAACTGACAAAAGTTTGACCGTTAAGCATATTCCTGTTGAAGAGAGAGTCTCGTTTTTTCTCGAACAATCGAGACGTTAGCAGGTGTTTCATGAGACGCCAGTAGTATGCTTCTTTACGCAGAAGAGAAAACTGCAAGAAGCAAACACATCTGCTTCAGCTAAAGCAGACCCATATGTGAGCGAAGAGCTGTTATTGTTTTCCTTTAGCAGGCGAAAAGAGCAGGGAGAGAAAAAAAAAACTGGCGTCAACTGTTATTTTATTTTTATTTTGCAGCTGATAAAGAACTAAACGTGCGAAGCGCTTTGTGGTTTTCCAAAAGGGGCCCAGGAAGGGCAAAAGAATACGTTGTGATTTTGATGAATAATTCCAACTTAATTAAAATATAAAATATATGTCCTATGTGATCAACGATCAACAGGACAAGCTCTTTTGAACAAAGTTGAAAGGTTTTGATTTTGGTTGGTCTTTCTCTCCTTTCGGGCTCTAACTGTGGTTGATATGCAGCAATAACTACAAAATTTGAATAGATTATTTCTGTTTCCATTAAGATGTTCTCTATTGAAAGTGCATGCAACATTTACGGTTCTTTTACATGTGTACCTGGAATTACTCTAATGTATTAGGCTCATAGGGCAATGACTACTAAAAGCGTATTTTAGAGACATTCATCTATTTGAAGCGAAACAAATTTAGTATATGTTGCAAAGGATTACAAAATAACGCTCGCCATCAAAAATAGTAAATGTAGCATTTAAATTCTTTTCCAGGAACAATAAGTCGAATACTAGTACATTATGGTCTATGGTATTTTAGAGATTTACATCCATTTCAAGCTTAATACAACAAGTATATAGACTTTTTGAAAGATTACTTCTCATTTGAAAAGAGGGGAATAACATTTATAGATCTTTTAAGGGTCTCACAAAATTACATAAACAAGTATTGAATTTCACTGAAATATTATGCATGGTCTTTAAAAGCCTTTCACAGGAAGCAAACTTACATTTTTATTTCAGCAATAAATATCAAAATAAGACGCTTATTGACTTAGTAAATATATTTAAACTAAACATTAATAATGTAAGGATGTCTCTAGAAGCGGTTTGGAATATATTTCTTATGGAATATATTTCTAGCTTATGTTCTTGTGTCACAAGTGGGGAATAAGTTTTTGCTCTGAGATATGCTCATCGTGAAAAACTCTCGTAATATCCATTTGCTTAAGGTAGATCGCGTTGTAACGCGAGTGCATTGTATTTCGACCAACCGGTAGATGAAAAAATAAAATACCCAATCGAACTCGATCTGCAACGAGGGTGAAGGCAACAAAACAATTTGCTTGTTACAAGTGAATTCTTATAATAACCGAGTTTACTATCAATTCAAATCTTACTGCATAGAAATGATTTTAATAAAAATGAAAATTTAAAAATTCTGATGTTGAAACAACATGACTTTCTAGAGTGTCTGTTAAATTATTTAAAATTTTGAAGCACTTCTTTAAACTACTTTTATTTGAAATTCAGACACGATATTTCAATAATATTAATAAGTTTGGCAATTTCTCACCAAATGTAAGGAACATGACGAAACTGGGGTTCAGTTTTAAAACCTTATTTTTTGCCATAAAATTTGGCAATGTTTCGCTCAAACTCGCCAACCTGTTGTTGACAACCTCGCCAACAAGTTGTCAAATTCTGGTACTTATCTCAGATAATGAGAGTCCATTGACTGTTAATTTATTGGCTATCGATTTTAATACTTTAATCTGGCCATAGGTTTTAATGAATTAAAAGTCTTTTCGGTGATCCTGCAAATAAACTATCCAGTCGATTGCAATGTAAAATGGAGATGCACAACTAGATCTTAATTGTGATCTAGATAACAATTATCAAATTCCGACATTCATTGGCTAATCTTTTTTTAATTATGCGAGTAACGTATAAATGCACATATATACTAAGTACCTGAGAATGTCATTAAAAAACTAGACAAAAGGGACTTGAAGTTCGTCGAAATGGATCGTACATGATTCATACATACATACGCATATGCGTACTTTTGAGGCGTTTCGACAAATCACGTTAAAGTAAATTTAGATATAAATAAAATCCGTTTTTATATTACAATATGAATACCAAAATGTTTTGCTTACACAATACTTCCTTTCACTTCTTACAAGGAAGTATAAAGACTTATTTTTTTTTTTTCATCATTTATAGTACATAGGCAAATATAGAAAAATTTTGCTTCTTGTTTCCAGTAATTGTCTTTTTATAACGCTTGTCGCACGAATACACGTTGATTCAAAATTAGTGTGACCAATTTTAAAAGCATAACTATTTATGGTAAATTTTAATCGCTTTATCGCCAGCTTTATTTTAAAAATGAAACGCTTAAATTACCAATTAAAGTGTTTTTATTAGTGGGAGTAAATTATGACTCCAAAATCAGATCCTCAAACCCGAAACGAAATTTTAAAGCTTTTAAAGAATGGTTGCTCAAATTCTGTTATAAATAAAGCATTTAAAAATCAGAAAAGTCATTTTTCTAATGTATTACTATCTAAACTTCGAAAAAAAAATGACTGGCAATCACAAGCTCCAGAAAAAAAATGTGGGCGAAAGGAAGTCCTTCGTGGAAAAGAAAAAAAGAAGCTGAATAGACTTACCCCTGTAGAAAATCCACTACCTTAAAAACTTTAACGAAGAAGCTACAGGCTTGTCGTCAGATAAAGAAAATTGGCTATAACAAATTGAAGAAACCAGTCTTTCATCAAATTAAAAAAAAAAAAAACGTAGAAAAACGAAGAAAATGCTCTTGGCTCCCGTATTACCTTGGCTGTTACGCAAAGGTAAGATAAAAAACATGGATATGGGTGAAGTGATTAAAATACACTAAAGGGTAACATTGCTTTTGAATAGATTAAAAAGTCTTTATAAGTTACTACATGCAATCGCATTAAATACTTTTACAGTGATGAAAAATTATTTGAATCAGGAATATATGACTTTGGTTCTCTTATATACAACTTCATCTGTGTCGCTAAAAATGCATAATTAGATATAGGATTAATTTTCTTTAAAAACTGTTCCAATTCAAAAACAAACTTAGTTATATTTAATTAAAAAGACTGAAAGTGCTAAAAATCGTTTTCATTCCCTGACATTAGTTCATTTTCATAAGCAAAAAAGATGTTCTTTAATAAGACAGTAAACTACTTTGACTCTTTTTATGTTAGAAATTATGTTAGCCATTTTAGCTGATAATGCATTTTCTAATGCGATTGTGAGGTACTTAGTGTCAGTTGTGGAGAGAAAATTTGCTTTTTGTAGAATCATAAACTTAATTTGAAGCTTTTGTCTGACCATATTCTGCAAAAAATAATGAATTTATAAGAAAATTCCTATCCAAAAATCTCTCAAGAAAATAGAAGGTGTAGTTCTTGTTTTAAACACTTTAAGTTTCATTTGAAGCTCGTTCAGTCAAGTTCGAAACTGCATTAAAAATTTTGATCTGTGTTTGTTAAATTAAGTTTTTCATGCAGAAGCTGTTAAAAATTCTTTTGGAAAGTTAAAAAAGGGAAATAAAACTTACATTGTTAAGTGTAAAATGATGTATGAATAAAAGTTAATTTTAATATATTTTATTTTGTTGAACACAAAATTAACTGTATAATAATCTAAAAGAAATGGTAAAAAAAAGCAAATTCATTTTTTAAAATTTATTTCAAGCATTGTTAGTACAATTTTCGTTTAATAAATAAATAAAAGAAAATTGTACTAACAATTCTCTAATAAATACAATATACCGCATAATAGTAATATATACAGCGTTACTCGCAATAAATTCCCCTAAAATATATATTTTTCAAAAAATATACTTTTGAAAAACTCAGAATGTTAGGATTAAAAATTATACGTTGCGCAACAGAAAATTCAATTTTATAAAAATTTCAAAATCCAATCAATCATTGTATTGCATATTGGCTGAATGTATCAGTTTATTAATAATTTTAAAATTAAGAGCCTAAAGATTATTTTACAGTGACACTTGTAGGAAAGTTTAGATTTCCATTGGTTTCTATGTTGGTTTTTTTTTTTTTAATGTTTGAACCATTCTCAACTATCCCATAAAAATATTTTTATAGTATTAATTTTTTGAAAGTCCAACAACATCTTTAAATTTACATTCTACAAAATTCTCGATTAAAAAAAATCAGTTTAGTCAAATAGTTCTCCGTCTTAATAAGCTGAAAGCATAATAAACACACATTATTGTAAATGCGTCTATAATGCACGCAATTATAGCTTTATTGGATAATAGGAGGACAAAAATTAGAACAACAGATAGATTCCGAGATATTTTCAAGATTATGTTATTTTTATTCATTTGTTTACTTAACACTAATTTGATATTGTTACGAATTTTCGGGGCAACCCGCTGCTCTGTGGCTTAAAATGGTTTAAAATTCGTATTCTACGCTTTAAATAGATAAATTTTGCTTTTTGTTGCATCAAAATCGGCCAATTAGAACCGGATATATGGAGGTTTCGGTTTTCCATTGTTTTTCAATGGAGGTTCTAGAAAACTCGAGAAATATTGGTCCTAGAGCTTAGATCTCTTCACTTTTGAGGACTTATTTTTGGCGCCAAATTTGGCGATATTTCGCCAAAAGTCGTCAAGCTTGGCGACTTTTTGGTCATTTGGTGCGATTTTCCCAATGGGCCTGGAAGTTGTTTTTCCTGCATTAAAAACGCATAATAACCTAACATTTCTCTTCTATGACGTAATTAATATTCTCGGTTTATGTAGACTCTTCAAGAAATATACTCCTCTAGAAGCTTCCCGCAGTTTCTGCCTCCTCTATATAAACCGGCGCGCTGCCCCGACAGTTCAGTGCGAGTTGAACGCTCAATGTGTGAAGAGCTCTCAGTACGCTGTTTTGTGTGAATTGATAGTGCTATAGAAGCTGTGTTTTAGCTTGCTTTGTGAAGCTGTTTTTAAAGTGCCGTGTGTAAATTCTTCATTGCTGTGTCTTAAGGGATTGTGTAATATATCCCTTGAATATTTCCACGGAATTTTTGCCTGTGAAAGTGACTTATTTTGTGTGAGAAATACAGAATTTGTGAGAGCTTCTGATCTAAGAGAACTGTTAAAAGCACGTTATTGCTAGATTGTGCTTGTGAATTGTGTACAGCTGATTGTTCTACGAAGTTCTAGAAGCAATAAAGTTTGGGTTCCATCCTGACAAGTGACTTTTTACTTGAACTTTTTACACCAACAGGACTTTAGAACGATGAAACCCGGAAACAAGAAGAGCAGTTCTGCAACAATATTATTGAAATAATCGAAATCTTTGGAGCACATTGGTATGAAAAAGTATTGCATATTTAAGCTTTTTCTGGGTCATTATATGTTGGACATTATTGCTAGCAATTTTATAAGTTCAATACTTCTATTTTTAAAGTATAGACGGCAATAACTCTCCATTACAGCAGATAATTTCAAATTCTTTGGAGACTGTTACCTTTCCACCTTTATCAAAATATTGGCTTGTTTTTCTTAATTTGGTTGCTGCAAAGACATATTTTGTTTTCTTTAGGACATCACAATACGGTTTATATAACAATACAAAACGGTTTATACATTCGATTGTTTAAGTACAAATAGCTGCATACCCGATCTTCACATGGAAGGAATCACATTTTTTTGCTCATACATCAAACTAATTCTGCGGTTGCAGACTTCCCCCAAAATGTGCAGTTATTTTACTGGTTACATGAACTTTGCTTTACAAATACTAATTTCTGATGATACGTATAGGACAACTGCAAAAATTATGGCTATGTCACCGTTACTCTCAATAAAAAATAAAATAAAAGTAAAAAGTGTTTTGAAAACAAATCTATTCCCTTTCATTATTGTTTATTGTTACAAAATAGAATTTTATCTTTATATTTAAGTGCTAATATAACATCACATGAAGTGGAGAATTGTTTTATTTTGTCTTAATTCGTAATGATGCATAGCGTGAATGATGCATAATCGCAGTCATTCTGCATAACTCCTTAGTAAAATTTTACCTAGTCAAAAAGTCTAAAAATACTGTTGGTATCATAGATATAAAAGTCCGTATACAAAATACTCAATGTTCCGTGTACTTTTGGCTATCATATCTGTTGTAAAAATATGTGTTATTGACGTAGTTTTTGCATAAAACCCATTACCTTCAGTGAGCTTCTGATGCTGTTTCGAATTTTTGACATCAAAACGATGTTAAATTCACTTACAATTAGAATTTAAAAAAGAGAAAAAAAAGTTAATGCTCTATTTATCCCAATGGTTAACATACTATCAGTATAAATTACGTATACTCGAGAAAATTCAATAATCACAAGTAATCGATAAGTAAATCGTATAAAAAAAATGAAAAATTTTCAAAAATCGTGCAAAAATCATAAAAGATATAACAGTGAGCAGTTGCGATTTATTAAAGAAACGATTAAATAAGTACTGCTCTATTTTTATATGAAAACCGCAAAACTTTTTAACATCTTTTATATTTTTATTTAACGAGGTTCTGAACAACGATTTTCTTTCAGAAAGAAGCCATTCGAAGAAGCCATTCGAAGCCAGTCGAAGAAGCCATTTTTATTTGGAGAAGGAAATGGTTATATTTTTTTTGTCTTTCATTTTCATACAAAAGTATACGCTTTGAAGCAGTTTAGAATATTCTTTCAGGAAAAATAAAGTCACTTCTTAGCTCGGAAAATTACAAATTTTACCTTTTTTAAAAAATTGCAACAGCATATATGTTTCACTTTGTAACTACACCAAACGCTTTGAAAAGTTATCGAACGTCCTTTCTGAGGTTTTTAAACTGTATTTTTCTGAGTTTCTTAGCTATTTAATATCTTTGGATAATTATATTCCTTTTATTCCCTGCTATTCGTAAAAAAGTTCTAGAAATATTGAAATATACTCGAACTATCTTTAACACTTTAAAAGTAGGGAAAGGTGGCCTAAAATGATCCCCTTAACGGGAAAACTTGCTTAAAATAACAAAAGTGTTAAATGAAACTTTCTCCCTTTCCCACAGCACTTTACACTATAGTCTGCATCATAAGCATATTTTAATAATATTTTAAACCCAAATTGAGGAACTTGAAAAACAGAATTTTGAAAAATAATCCAAAGGATCATGCTACCCTCACCCAAGGCCTACAACAAACGCAGAAATACATCAAATAATGTAAAGAGAGACACGCATTTTGAGAACGTCTGAAAGGCTGCCATGATGACTAGGACCCGGTACTGGAGTTTCTTCAGTCGATGGATCATTGAACCCGGCAGTATGGCTAACCACTTTAGGTCATATTATTGGAACACGCCGAGAAACATAACAAACTAAACAAGTGTAATTCACATTTAAAAACATACTCTATTCAGTAAGCCAAGCCATATTTCTGTGCATTAAAGTCTGTATTTCTAAATAAATAGGAAAATTAGTGCTTACCTGATAAGAGATATGATAAAACCCAGTTTTTGAAGAATTCTACTCAGACATGTACGTAATACACCGATCCCTTAAATATCGCCATTGTTTCTTCTTGACTTAGCACAAATAGTTTACGTGTTACCTAAATGTTAGCACTGCCTGTTTGAAAGAAAACATATGTGGATCGTTTTAACAGCTAGGATCATTTTGAGTCACCTTTCTCTATTTATGATTATAATTTGTCTGCATCTTTTTCTGCCCTCTTTGATTGCTAGGAAATGTGTTTGTTACGTTAAATGTAATTAATACGGTGATTAATCATAATCTCCACTAAATTTGGTAAATATTATAAATTATTGAATATTTATTAAATTTACCGGAGAGATAGTAAAATATTGAACTCGTAGGGGGAATGTAATAAAAGCAGATAACTTCTTTCTTCTAGACAAAATTCTTTAAGTTTTCTCAACTGTGTGGCTTGTTTCCCATGTTCAGGCTTTTATTTTACAAGAAATATAAAATTTCTAGAAATACTACATATAATTTAATTTTAACAACTGTTTGTTTAAATAAATCTGAACTATTTAATGAAATAGCAACCTTCGTCTAATTTTATTTTTTGCTGTTTTGACAATTTGTATTTTTCAATATTTTTTAAGACATTTATTGTTCTAGCTAAAATAACCGTTTTTCGCAAGGCAATGGGAACTGATACGAATGAAAAAAAAAAAAAAAAAAATTATATATTTATCTGCTTAGCAAATTTTTCTCTGCTTTTATCTGCTTACGTTAGCAAATTTTCTTTGTTAAACGTGACTCTGTTTTATGAGAGATATACATGCATAGTCCAGTCACATTAATGTGACTGGACTATGCATGTAAAGCCAGAATAACCACCTTTCGCAGAGCGGACCGCTGTGAAACGTGCAGGAAGAGAGTTAGAGGTTTTTACTGGGATGATAAGTCACGCTGATTCCAGTGTCGTGGCAAGCTGAATTGGAGTGTTGGAGGATCCATGCCGCGAAAAACACGATCGAGTTGGTCCCACAGATTCTCGATTGGGTTTACACAATCAAGACACTGCGAGTTGTATGACAACTCGCAATGTCCTGCCGGTAGGTGCCCTCATCCTGAGGAAAGACAATTCGCATGTAGGGTGGGACATGGTCACCAAGGACAGATGCATACTTGTGTTGATCTGTCGTGCCTTCCACAATGATGAGTGCACCCAGAGAATGCCACGAAAACATTCCACTTACCATTATTCTGCCTCCTCCAGCTTTGACCCTTCTGGCAGTTGTTGCAGGCTGTTTACTTTCAGACGTTTCACACCGTATACGCCAACGTCCGTCTCTCCGATGGAGCATAAAACGTGATTCATCGGAAAAAGCTACTTTTCGCCATTGAGTGGACATCTTGTTGGAGTACTATTGAGCAAATTCCAACCTTCGTCGCCGATGAGCAGCAGTCATCATAAGTGTATTAACCAGTCGTCTGCTGCGGAGGCCCATACGCAGCTACGTTCGCTGACACCACATTTGCGAAATCGCTGATTTTGGATAGTGCCATTTTGATACGCATGCTATTATTTTACCCAGCACACGAGCAGTTTATAAAATTAGCCGTTTCGGAAATACTTCCCCTGGCTTGAAAGCCAATGATCATGCCCTTATGGACGTCGGATAAATCTTTCCGTTTCTGCATTAGGCAAACGATTGCAATGGTTTCCGATTCTCTCGGACACCCTTTATATACGATCCACTTCAAAGGGCTGCCACCTGCCTTCTGTGATTGATTATTTCACGTTGACCTCGAAATTAGGTGGTGGTCACTTAAAAGAGACTGGATTATGTATGTCACTATAAGATTACTCATTGTATAGTTAGTATTAATATCGACTATTGACTTTCATAAAGATGGTAAGAAAGCCTACAATTTTCTTGCGAGTGTTAATAGTAAACGAGCAACCGCTCAGAAACAACTGTTTCACTACAAAGATAGAAACATCACCTCTGATTCCAAGGTTACAAATTCCTTTGTGCAATATTTTTCTAGTCTACATCATAAGGAAAGTTACGCAAGGCAATTTTTTAGGAAATTAACCCAGAATTCAGTAACTGCCATTCAAAATACAGAGGCCTCAAAACAGGTCTTCCTTAGGGAGCAGTTTCTACCTGCTCTCATTTCAGTTATATTAACGATCTGGTAAGCGAACTGATATCAATAAAAGGTGTTAGATGTCTGCTATACGCAGACGACCTTGCCATCGGGACAGTTTCCCAAAAAAACAATGCAAATCATAACATCAACTCCAATTTAAATAAGGCATTAAAAATAGTGAAAAACTGGACTCAACGAAACAACATGAAGGTACACCCTCCAAAAAAAGTATTCGAGCAAGAGAGAAATTTCCTACGTCTGTTTCGCATATTGAAAATTATTTATCATAGAATATGAATTAGGTTATGTATAAATATGACTTTCCATATTTCTATCAAGTTGTGCGTTTTTCAAAAACTCAATTATTATTCACAAATCTAAAATAGGAAATTTCTCTCTTGCTCGAATACTTTTTTTGGAGGGTGTAAATCTTGGTAAGACCTACCTCGTATCTTTCTCCCTTACCCGTCAATCCTTCACACCACGCCTTTTCTATGAAGGAAATTTAGTACCGACCACTGAAAACTTTAAATATCTGGGCGTAACACTTAATAGAAAACTTTCCTGGAGGTCACATGTGGAGGAAATTATACTTCGAGCTTCGAAGAGACTGAGTTTTAAAGATTCTGACAGGTTCTAAAGGCGGTTGCATTAGAACTACATTAAATACCTCTTAAAAGACCTTTTTTTACCCATCTTAGTATAGTGTTGTGAACAATTAATCACCTCTTCTAGGCTAGTTCTCAATAAATTATAAACCTTTGAGAATCGGGCTCTGTGTCTGATCACCGGTGCTGTAAAAACAACTAATATGGATTGCACGCAGCTATGTACAGGAAATAGAACTATCCGTGTGATTATCCAGGAAAGCGCGGTACTACTTTGGGAGAAAATTCGCAGAACTCAGGGATGCCTGTCCCTCTGGGAGATTTCCTTCGAGTCTGGTAGGAACTTGAAGATACAAAATGAGGAAGTTCACGAGGTAATTTCAAGTTTAAGCCTCAACTTCGAGGCTGAGAAGTTTTTGCTTCCACGTAATCCCATTGTAAACAAGGATTTCTCCATACACCTCGGACTTAAGCAAGAATTTCTTTAAAGTGATACTAGTGAAACTGAGTTAAAATCTTTAGCTTACGAAACCATAAATTCCCGCAACCCGAAAGGAGAGAGGCTGCGAGATACTGATGGCTCCAGGATGGGTGACTCAACCAACGCAGTTGCAGGTGTTCATTGTGAGCTGCCACCCATCGGCCTGTTTGCAACCGCCTTCGGCGGTGAAATAGCCGCCATTCATCGAACCCTCTTACATCTACAACCTCGTTTAGGACTCTTTTCGAAGGTGGGTTCTTATCAGACTCTTAAGCTCAATTCAGGCCACTGACTCACAGAGTGATTCCCGTTCCTCAGTTGTTGACGAGTGGTTCGATCTTCTTAATTGGCTCTCAAGAAGAGGCAAACAGCTTCTCCTACAATGACAATTGTGAAGTTCAGGGAAATGAGACCGCCACCTTTTTGGCCAAAAAAGGAGCTGCTGTCTTTCAAATATCATAACCTGGCCTCCCCTACAATTATATCAAGTCAATTGTCAAGAAAGTCTTCAGAGCCTCCTTTTTACAGGAACTCATTTCTATTAATAGAAGTAAACCATGGATTAATCAAATTCAAGCAGTACCCGAATGACTAAGAAAGAAATTTGTTGCGATGTTCTGTCTCATTTCTGGTCATGCATGACTGCCTTCAAGAGCAGCTGTCGTATCAGACTCTCTTTGTCCCTTGTGTAACCTTAGAAATGATATGGATTTCCTGCATCTCCAAAACCACCCTGCTCTTCCACGCATTGCCATTTGGGAGCGCTATCGGGTGGCGAGAAACAGGCCCGTGCTGGCCCGGGAGGACAGGGGGACGTGTCCCCCTGCGCCCTCTGCTTGAGGCGCCCTTTGCGCCTTAAGCCAACGAAAGAAATTGCGAAAGAATTTCATTTACATGTACAAGAAATTAACATTAAAAAATTGTTTTAAACTAAAATAATTTTTCCCCGAATGCAAAGGCGGATTAAAGGGGTGGGGCGGAGGGGCGACCGCCCCCCCGAGAGAAAAGAAATTAATGTAAAAGATCCCATCTTACTGCCATAAAATGGATGCGTATGTCAATCTTCTAACTAACCAACCCGCCCCCCCCCCCCGACAAAATTGCATTAATCCGCCACTTCTCGAGTGTTCTAGTTTTTAAAATACAAAATTGTAGATTTACTACACTATTACGAAGAAGAATGAAATGCACACAAATTTTATCATTTTAAATATCTATTAACTGTAATATTCCCCACAGCCGGATTATGACCAACGGGGGCCCCGGGCGTTGATGAATTTGGGGACTCCCAGCTATGAAATTTGTTTTATTTTTCATAAAATTTTGATATAAAAAATATATTTCAGAAGAATGTTTGAAATTGGGGGCCCTGGGCAAAGTCCCAATTTGCCCATGCGATAATAAGGCCCTGTTATTCCCTTTATTCGATTTCTACCTGTATGGAGGACTAACAGCCTGTGATTTCTGAATGGTATCGAACCTCGAAATTATAGCCACTGACGGAATAAATGAGAAGGGAGGAATGTGGGGACGATCGCCCCCAAATGTATTTAGAAAGAAAGAAATTACAAAAAATGTAAGAGATCCTATTTTACTTTCATAAAATGCACTTAAATTCCAACTAGCCACTCCCACCCACAAAATTGCACCCTCAAACCTTTTCAAACTCAAAATGCCTCTAATTTGAATATCTCACTCAGTCGATATCTATACTGAAGAAATCTGAAAATATGTTGATTTCGAAAAATCAACTTTTGCCAGCCACCACAAAATTAATTTGCTTTAAGATTTGCTATACTGCAGTAACATTTATATGCAAAATTCTTCTTTATCTTGCGCCTCACCATGGCACAGTGGTTATGCCACTGAAAATGGTAGACAAACGAGGTGTGAAGGTCCCGGGTTCGGGTCCCATCGCGCGGCTGTCGATCTAACGGTCTGGACTTTTGGTAGGTTTTCTCCAGATGTAACGTGAATACGCGTTAGAACCCCTTAGAAAGTCCTCCTACCAAGGCACCCCCCCCCCTTGGCAGATACCCCACGTGCAGGTTTGCCTTAAAACATAAACACTTCTTTATCTTGCCAACCAGTCGCTGAGCGGTAAAGCCACTAAAACACTGGGAGATGGCTGAAGTGGAGGTCCAAGGTTCTGGTCTCTCGTGCGGTTGTCGATCTAACAATCTGAAGTTTTGGGCGGTTTTCTCCAGGTGTCATGTGAATACGTGTTAAACATTAACCCCCCCCCCCTTAACCATTCCTCCAACCAAGGCATGCCCCACCTTAGGCAGATAGCCCTCGTGTAGCTTTACCATAAACAATAAACAAACAAGTTCTCTGTTTATGAATCAACTGTTTAGACTGGAAACAACAGTCACTATTTTAATATTTTTTAATTATGCAAATCTATACATCATTTTTCTTGTTTATACATTGTTTATTGTACTTGACTGGATTCTTATTTATTTGTTTGCAAAAGCACAAGTAGCTTTGAAAAAAACTCTTTTCATATTTTTTCATTAATACATACCATAAGTAATGAAAAATTTCCATCTTAGGAAGAAAAGGGGACAAAAAACTTGTCCGATTAAGGAGGGGGAAGTGAACAAATCAATTTCTTTGTTCATTTCTAATCAATCATCGAGTTCTAATGCAGTTTTATTGAACTGTCTGTTTATTGAACATTAAATTGTTTATCATTTTAAAAAGCACTTTACTTTTCTGTCAGTATGTTTGTTAAAGTTGTTTTTTGAAAAAATAATATAAAATTTGAACAGCTTTTTAAAGCATCTAATTACAGAGACTCGAATATGTTCAGTTCCCAAATTGTAGTTACCAACCATTACAAACGATCAACCGGTAACATTTATGGATGATTCAAGAAAAAACTCTCTACGTGGCGCCTCAACCCGTTTAATACTGCAATTTTTGCACTTAAGAAAAAAAGTTTTATGAAAATATAAATTTTGAATAACAAAAGTGCATAGTGCAGTTTGTGAAAAAGCAGTATTAATTTTCCGAGCGTATAGCATCATTGGTTTATTTTAAAGCATTTTAAAGGTCCAATAATTTTTAAATTTAATAAATTAAAAAAATAAATTTTTAATAAATTTTTTATCTGTATGTTAACCTAAACATGTTTACATCGTCGAATAGTGGTCCAAGTCCTATTACTGTCGATTAATTACAGTTAATGTAACTGACACACACGCACACGCTTATTGAAAATGCAAATATGATTTAAATAATTTTTATTACTCGGTTAAATAAACTATTTAGCATTTATTACATGTAAATGTGACACGAACTTTACCTAAGAACTGACTTCGTAGAAATACACAAATTTTTCATGGTCTTGAATATGTATAACTTAAGAAAGGGGAGAAAATAATGTCGAATGCATTTAATTATTTTCATTAAAAATGGAAAAGCTAATTGAAATTTGACAACTGCATGCACTCAACAAACTTATAACAAAACTTAAACAACTTAATTATATAGATAACCATATTTTATTACAGAAAATCTGCAATATACTACTAATATAACTAACGAATTCATATTAATTACAAGTTCAGATTTGGAAGAACAGAACCGATATATTTCATTTTTTCAAAGTGATTTTTTAATGAAGGAAACTTGATAATAAACTTATTATGAACTTAAAATTTTTGCACCAGGCAAATATTACTTAAAACATTCTTTCTAAAAAAATATCAGTAACATGTACAGTGTGTCCCTAAAACAATGACCAAAGGTTTTGACTCTTCTTAAATATTGATCATAGGCACATAAAATAAATTACAAAGTAACGTAAAAAAAGGTACAGAATTTTATCGTATCGTTTAAAATTTTCCGGAGTTCAAATACCTGTAAAAATAAAATTTAATCTTCATACAGCTTCGGTGCAAAATAATTAACAGCTAGTAAAAAGTGCAACATACACTATTTATGTGTTGTATGAAATTTCAGTCTTTCATCATAAAAAAACCCTCAGAGATATGAAAATTACGAAGGAAAACAATGATTTCATAAATACATAATACTTTTGTTATTATTGGTATTGCATAGCCTTTTACGAATTTTATTATTTCTGAATATTAATGTATGGGGCACATTTTATTAATTTCAAGTTTTTTCGAACTGGGACAGTATAACTTTTAATTTTGTATTTATTTAGATTTCATCTTCTGAAAATGTTAATCGATACTGTAAAAAATTCTGCACCTTTCTTTTTGTAACTTTGTAATATATTTTATGTCTGTGTGATTAATATTTAAGGATACTGTGTTGTAAAAATTATTATATTATTTATTACATTAACAGACTCATCGTTTCTGCTCTGCCTTCGCAGAGTTTGTTGATTATAAGATCATTCTCTATTTCTAAAAGCTTGTCCTTCTCACTCTGCATTCACAGCAATGCTTCCAAATTTTCTTAATTGAGATTAGATCTCATCCTTGTTTTAATAATTTTCAATTTAGAAAATGTCCTTTCACAGCTTATTTGTGTTAGAGGTACTGTTAGTAAATATTTGTATACTTTAAAAAGCTGTGTATGTAAAATAGAATACATATTGTATTCACGAATAATTTTAAACGCACAAGTTATACAAGAATTGCAACACTTTTCTTTGTTACAAATCATCAGCAGATAGCTAATCATTTTCTATCTCTGAATTACTGCCATCTGACTGTTCGCTCATATAGTCTTCTTTGGCTGCTCTTTTTGATATCTTAGGCCAAACTTTAGAGAACGATTCCAATTCATCAGTTACTTTTCCTTTATTTAAATTTGGTATCATCTCACATATTTTGTTAAATGCGCTAGGAGTCCTGTTTTCTTGCAGTTTTGAAAGTTGCTGTGGATCGAAATGAGATAAATCTAAATAAAGTTCTTTATGCATAGAAGATCTATTAATCAAGCTTTGGTTAATAGTGTCAGTTACAGCATTGAATACAGATATTCTAAATCATTCTTCAGGATTTTCTGTGACTTTATAAGGGGCTATTTCGCCACTCATTTTCTTAATTTTTTTGAATGAGAGGCAGCAGAATGCCGAAACTTAGAAAGAATGAAGCGACAAACTGAAAGTGGAAGAAAAGTAGCGGAAAAATATCCAAAACTTAAAATCTAGAAAAGCATCGAGTTATGATTCCACTATTCAAGAACTTTAAACGATGATTATTAATTATTAATTTATATGTTTCTTAACTATATATATATATTAATGACTATGTCATTCTATCTCTCAACACCCTTTATTGAAAAATGTGTCCCAAAAATGCGACATTAAAAAGCGACATAATTTTACATGTATTTAAATACTATTAGTTCACAACAGCTTTAATCTATTGTTACAATATTTCGTAAGCTGTAGAATATGCTTCACATGTATTTTTCTATAAATAGGTTACAGTCATAAAAATTTCAACATAGGATTGCCAGGCGAAATACGCGAAAAATGAGCGATAAAATGGCATAGTCAATTAATATCGTTTTAATATGGCAATAATGAAACTAAAAAATTGGGGGGGTTCAGGGGGGTCTCCCCCTGACGAGGCTAGAACAGCCGAGATTATATATATATATATATATATATACACAATACAGTCAATCCTGTATATCTCGAAAACCTGTCTAGTCTATCTCGAACCTGTATATCTCGAAAACCTGTGTATCTCGAAATTTCTAAAATTCTCTACACTTACAATCAAAATTCAATGTATTTTATATGTTTATCGCGAAAAAATTTCCTTCAAAACCTCTATATATCGAATTTTAGTTGGCGTAAATTACAAAAATCAGTGCTTAAAGAGCAAGTTTCTTGAACAAAAGTTGCATAACGATGTGTTTCAGGAGGCAACAAAAGAAGCAGGAAAGGTCGTATAAACTTAAGTCTAAGGTAAATTTTGTTATAAGGGGTTCACAGCTCTTGCTAACCTTAGAAAGCTAGCACAAATAAAAGAAGTTAGACATCAAAAGTCATTGAAAAACTATTTCTATTGTTAAAGGTACATATTTATATTTTTAAACATGTTATGGATGTATGTAAAATAAATCTGTAATCATACCGCTGTTTTTTCCTACTGCAAAAGCAAATAAAACGTTTTTAACTGAATACATTAAAAAGCTCTATAACTCGAAGCCTCTTTATCTCGATTTTTTTTTCTTTTCTCATGAGATTCGAGATAGACAGGTTCGACTGTACAAGAAGACGGCCAGCAAAATATCATCAGATACAGTCTTATGTTAAAAAGAATACTATTTACAATTCACTCATGAGAATTCGGCGCTCTTGGGAAACATTTCATTCTGTTTCCATCCGCGGACCACCTCGAATGTAAACAAGCGTGCCTGCTCTTGTGCTCGCCTCCCTCTTACATCATTTTTTCTGGTACCTAATGAATTTTTTGCAGTGTTTTTATCTAGGATATTACAGTGTCGATCGAACAAAAGCACGTACATGATATTAAGTTTGTGTCAAAAACAAGACATCTTGATAATCCAGAATTTTTCGATAATCCTGTGGTTGTCTGGTCCCATGCATGTCGGATTATCAAGATTGTACTGTATTTTATAAAAGTTTTGCATATGAAAACAAAAAGACCAGAGCTTAACGATAAATGTTATTTCATTATATTTCTGAAAGCGCTATGGGTGTCAAAAGAATAATTTCCCCGGTGTGTGTGTGTGGGGGGGGATTTACAAAAATTACTTCACCATAACCGTTACTATGATGGAAAGAGATAAAAAGAAAAAAAAACAGGGAAAAGAAGGGCATGCAAAATCCAGGGAGGGACAAGTGCTCTCCCCCCCTTATTCTATGTTGCCGACGCCCAGGGCCGTACCGAGAAAAACATTTCGTGTGGGGGGGGGAAACCAAAAGGTGAAAAAAGCCTTAATTTTTCACAAAAAGGCTTCATTATTATTGTTTTGTTCCCAAAATTTTAAATTTTGGTGGGGGGACAGGACCCCCCCCCCCTTATGGAAAGCGCCCTCATCATCCTTTGTCCTCCGCCCTCTCAAGGCACCCAGCACGGGCCTGGCGAGAAACCCCCTGAGTTTATAGATTCACTGAACATTGTTACTGTTTTCTTGTCTTGTTCAATTCTCATGTCGTTTGAGTTGCCTTGTAGCTCTGCCATTCGAAATATAAAAAATAGTTACTATTAAGGGCCAGTTAAAAATGAGGGATACAGTAAATATTTTTAATTTAGTATGTATGAAATATTTATTAATACGCGCGGTAACTTGTGCTTGAATTCAGATTGACGTAACAATTTTCCTAACACGTAACAATTCAATTATTAAAGTCATAATGTCATTGCAAGTAATGGCGTAACAATTCAATTATTAAAGCCATAATGTCATTGCAAGCTTTGACGATCTCTTGATTCCATCAAAATTTAAAGCATTTTTGGAAAACCTATCTAAATTTATAACAATACTCAACGTTTATTGTTTGAGTTACATCAATCATTAAATTACGGATATTTATTTGGTACTTACAAAGGTATTTGGTACTTTCATCACAATCACGTTTTCATCACAATTTCAAATTTTACTGCAAGCAAAGTTTGAATTGTTACTAAATTAAAACAAAAGATTAAAAGATTGAAATTATTAATATATTAATATTTGTGGGCTATTCCCAGGAATTTGGAATTTTACCTATGCAAAAATTCCCACAGATGCACTCACTCATAAAGAAAATTACATGTTTTCAAATAGGATATTCTTGTCATTGGAATTGCATGCTGTTCTAAAAACATATGAAATCTATCTGCAATTGCGTTTA